>ML093525.1:61864-97538 GCA_003697995.1 Taxidea taxus jeffersonii
ACATGCAGAAAAATGAAATTGGACCATTTCCTTACACCATACACGAAAATAGACTCAAAATGGATGAAGGACCTCAACGTGAGAAAGGAATCCATCAAAATCCTTGAGGAGAACACAGGCAGCAACCTCTTCGACCTCAGCCGCAGCAACTTCTTCCTAGGAACAACGCCAAAGGCAAGGGAAGCAAGGGAAAAAATGAACTATTGGGACTTCATCAAGATCAAAAGCTTTTGCACAGCAAAGGAAACAGTCAACAAAACCAAAAGACAACTGACAGAGTGGGAAAAGATATTTGCAAATGACATATCAGATAAAGGGCTAGTATCTAAAATCTACAAAGAGCTTAGCAAACTCAACACCCAAAGAACAAATAATCCAATCAAGAAATGGGCAGAGGACATGAACAGACATTTCTGCAAAGAAGACATCCAGATGGCCAACAGACACATGAAAAAGTGCTCCACATCACTGGGCATCAGGGAAATACAAATCAAAACCACAATGAGATACCACCTCACACCAGTCAGAATGGCTAAAATGAACAAGTCAGGAAATGACAGATGCTGGCGAGGATGTGGAGAAAGGGGAACCCTCCTACACTGTTGGTGGGAATGCAAGCTGGTGCAACCACTCTGGAAAACAGCATGGAGGTTCCTCAAAAAATTGAAAATAGAGCTACCTTATGACCCCACAATTGCACTACTGGGTATTTACCCTAAAGATACAAACATAGTGATCCAAAGGGGCACGTGTACACGATTGTTTATAGCAGCAATGTCCACAAGAGCCAAGTTACGGAAAGAACCTAGATGCCCATCAACAGATGAATGGCTAAAGAAGAGGTGGTATATATATACAATGGAATACTATGCAGCCATCAAAAGAAATAAAATCTTACCATTTGTGATGACATGGATGGAACTAGAGCGTATAATGCTTAGTGAAGTAAGTCAACTGGAGAAAGACAACTATCACATGATCTCCCTGATATGAGGAAGTGGAGATGCAATGGGGGTGGGGGTTAATGTGGTAGGAAAAGAAAAAATGAAACAAGATGGGATAGTGAGGGAGACAAACCAAAAGAGACTCTTGATGTCATAAAACAAACTGAGGGGGGTGGGGGGGAGAGGGGTTGGGAGAGGGTGATGTGTTTACATTATATGTTTAAATAAAAAAAGCTTAAATAAAAAAAATCACGTACTATAATTATATCACAATGTCTCCCTTTATGTTCATTAATATTTGCTTTATGTATTTAGGTATTTTGGTGTTGGGCATATAGATATTTACAAGTGTTACATCTTCTTGGATTGGTCCCTTTGTCATTATGTAATACTCTTCTTTGTCCCTTTTTTCAGTCTGTTTTAAAGTCTACTTTATCTGACATAAGTATTGCAACCCTGGCTTTTTGTTGGCTTCCATTTGTATGGTAACTGTTTTTCAGCCTTTCACTTTCAGTATGCATGTGTCTTTAGGTCTCTTGTAGGCAGCAAATAGATGGGTCTTGTTTTTTTTTTTTTTAAGATTTTATTAATTCATTTGACAGAGATCACAAGTAGGCAGAGAGGGAGAGAGGAGGAAGCGGGCTCACCGCTGAGCAGAGCCCCAATGGGGGCTCGATCCCAGGACCCTGAGATCATGACCTGAGCTGAAGGCAGAGGCTTTAACCCACTGAGCCACCTAGGTACCCCGGGTCTTATTTTTGTAATCTATTCTGCCACTTTATGTCTTTTTATTGTAGTATTTAGAATATTCACATTTAAAGTAACTGTTGATAGCTTTGTACCAATTGTCATTTTGTTAATTTTTTTTGGTTTCTTATGTTGTTCTTCTCTGGTTTGTTTTTGTTTGTTTCTTTGTTTTTGTCTCCTCAAGCTCTTTTCCTTTGTAATTGATGATTTTCTGTAGTGCAATGTTTGGCTTTCTTTTTCTTTCTTTATATTTTGCCTATTTACTAATGGGTCTTGGGTTTTTGGTTACCACAAGGTTCAAATAAAGCATACTATGTTTATACCAATCTGTACTGATAACCTTATCAAATAGAATGTTTCATTGTAAGTTTTTTCCTTTGAATATATCAGTACTTTGAATATACCATAATCCAGTGCTGGTTTGCAACATTTCTGCTGAGAAATCAGCTGATAGTCTTTTGGGATTTCTTTTGTAGATAACTTTTTGTTTCTTTTTTGTGGCTTTTAAAATTCTCCCTTTATCTTTATCCTTTGATATTTTAATTATTATGTGTTATGATGTGAACCTTCTTGCATTTATCTTCTTTGAAGCTCTCTGTGCTTCCTGCACCTGGATCTCTATTGCCTTCCCTAGCTTAGGGAAGTTTTAGCTATTTCCCCAAATTAGCTTTCTGCCCCCTTTTCTCTCTTCTTATTCTGTTATCCCTATAGTGTGATTGTTTGTTTGGCTGATGTTGTTAAAGAGATTCATTAACCTATTCCCATTTTTTTCAAATTTCTTTTTCTTTTCTTCTTCAGCTTGGTGATTTCTTTCCATTATCCCATCTTCCAGACTGCCAATCCTTTCTTATACCTCCTTTAATCTATTATTTGATTCCCTTAGTGTATTTTTCATTTCAGTTACTGTATTCTTCAGCTCGGATTTTAAAAAAAAATATGTATTTTCTATTTCTTTGTTAAAGGTCTCACTGAGTTCTTCCACTCTTTGTGGATCTTTGTGCATCCTTTGTGCATCTTTACTACCATTACTTTATATACTTTATTAGGCATACGGCTTTACTCTCTTTCAATCAGTTATTTTTCTGAGGTTTTATCTTGTTCTTTCTTCTGGAGCATTTTCCTCTGTGTCCCAATTTTCTTCGACTTCAGTGTTTGTTTCTATGAATTATGTGGAATGGCTACTTCTCTTAGACTTGAAGGAATAGCCCTAGCTATGGTCATCTTTTGTGTGGCCCATGTATGCTTGGTTACTGGCTGGCTGGAGCTGTGGCTGTGGGCTGAGAATTGGGAAAGACTCCATGCTGGGGCAGCATGGTGGGATGGCCGCCGCTGAAGTGGACATGTTTTGGGATAAGGCTGCCTGTTCAGAGGCTAACCAGGCAGGACAGGTGAAGCCAAAGTGGATGCAGGCTGTGAGATTCTTAGGCCTTTATATGAAGAGGGCACCATGGTAGAATAGCTTCAGCTGAAATGGGTGCAAGCTGGGTTGGGGTGGGGGAGCCTGGTGTCTATGCAAAGAGTGTATCTTGACAGAATAGCTGAAGTGGAGGTGGGTATAAACCAAAGCATTGTGAAATTCTATTCAGAAGGGTCCCTGGCAGGGCTGTGGGGCTGCTGGGATCTGAAGGTGAGCTAGGGGATGTGTCAAGTCCTGGGATGTTCTATGCAGGAGTACCCAGGCCAGACCACTGTGGCTTAAGTGGACATGAGCTGGGATATTTTCTGTGCAATGGGTACCCTTGTAGGAGAGCTGAAGGTGGAGTGGGTGGAAGCCTGTCTGTCTTGGGGTTTTCCACATGGAAGGCACTCTGGAAGGACTGCTGTAACTAAAGCAGATGCAGTCCTGCATGTCCTGGGGTGCTCAGCAGAGGGATGAACTATTGGAGTGGCTGGATCTGAACCTGGTGTGGGTGTGGGTATCCCAGGGAACTCTGTGCAGGGGGTGTCCTGAGGGGGTGGCTGGAACCAAGGCAGGCACAAGATGAATAACGGTACATAGCTATCATTATAATATCATACAAAGTATTTTCATTATCTCAAATCCTCTGTGCCCACCCTACTCCTCTCTCCATTGCTCTCCCTCCTCTCCTTCCCTCATACAGCAACCTCTCAACTGTCTCTATAGTGTTGCCTTCTCCAGAATGTCATATAGATAGAATCATATAGTACATGAACAGACACTTTTCCAAAGAAGACATACAAATGGCTAAAAGACACATGAAAAAAATGTTCATCAGCATTAGCCATCAGGGAGATTCAAATCTAAACTACATTGAGATACAACTTTACCCCAGTTAGAATGGCCAACATTAACAAGACAGTAAACAATAAGTGTTAGAGAGGATGTGGAGAAAGGGGAACCCTTTTACACTGTTGGTGGGAATACAAGTTCCAAAGTGGTGCAGCCACTTTGGAAAACAGTGTGGAGATTCCTTAGAAAATTAAAAATACAGCTTCCTTATTACGCTGCAATTGCACTACTGGGTATTCACCCCAAAGATACTGATGTAGTGAAAAGAAGGGCCATCTGTACCCCAGTGTTCCTAGCAGCAATGGCCACAGTCTCCAAACTGTGGAAAGAGCCAAGATGCCCTTCAACGGACGAATGGATAAAGAAGATATGGTCCATATATACAATGGAATATTATGCCTCCATCAGAAAGGATGAATACCCAACTTTTGTATCAACATGGATGGGACTGGAAGAGATTATGCTGAGTGAAATAAGTCAAGCAGAGAGAGCCAGGTACCATATGGTTTCACTTATTTGTAGAGCATAAGGAATAACACAGAGGATATTGGGAGATGGAGAGGTGAAGTGAGTTTGGGGAAATTGGAAGGGGAGATGAACCACGAGAGACTGTGGAGTCTGAGAAACAAATCAAGGGTTTTGGAGGGGCTGGGGGGTGGGAGGTTGAGTGAGCCTGGTGGTGGGTATTATGGAGAGCACATATTGCATGGAACACTGGGTGTGGTGCATAAACAATGAATGCTGGAACACTGAAATAAAATAAAATGGAAAAAAAAAAACAATAACAACCACCAACCATCCAACCAAACAAACCTAAGGCATGCACTTGCTGGATCAAATGGTAAGAACATGTTTTGTTTTATAAGAAACCACCAAATCATCTTCTCAAGTGGCTGTAGCATTTTATAATCCCATCAGTAATGAATGAGAGTTCCTGTTGCTCTACATCCTTTCCAGCATGTGACATTGTCAGTGTTCTTGATTTTGGCAATTCTAATCGGTGTATAATGGTATCTTATTGTGGTTTTAACTTGCATTTCCCTGTTGACCTATGACATAGAGAAGTTTTATTTTTCCCTTTTTAAAAGTAACTAATTAATTATTTTTTTGGGGGGGCATCTGTGCATGTTCTTTGGTGAGGTGTGTGTTCTGTGTGTTCCTTGCAACTATTGTCTCCTAGTATATGACTTATCGTATCATTCTCTGAACATTGGTTTTCTGAGTGGAAATTTAATTTAATTAATTTAATAATATGTTAAGCATTTATTTATTTACTTACTTACTTATTTATTTGTTTATTTATTGGAGAGGGAGAGGAAAAGAGCACAGGCAGTGGGAGAGGGAGGAGGAAGCAGACTCCCTGAGCATGAAGCCTAGTAGCAGTGCTCCATCTCAAGACACTGAGATCATGACCTGAGCTGAATTTAAGAGTTGGACAGTTAAAACACAGCCACCCATGCACCTTGGAAGTTTTAATTTTAGTGAAATTCAGTGTATCAATACTTTCCTTTGTGGATTTTGTCTTTGGTATTGTATTTAAAAAGGAATCACAATACCCAAGGTCACCTAGTTTTTCTCCTATGTTATTTTCTAGGACTTTTATAGTTTGGCCTTTTATATTGAGATCCGTCATCCATTTTGAGTTAATTTTTTTGTGAAAGGTGCAAAGACTTTTTCTTGATTTATCAATCTGTTCATTTATTTGCAGATGGCTTTCCAATTAGTCCAGCAGTGTTTGTTAATGACCTGCCTATGCTTTTATGTTGAAAGTGAATTTCTTGTGAATAGCATATAGATGAGACTGAGTTTTTTTCTTTCTTCCAAATCCCATATGTCTATATGTGCTTTTTATTTATTTAGACCAGGGTTTCTCAGCTTGTAATTTCAGTTTGGTCAGACAATGTGTGTGTGTGTATGTTTGTGTGTGTGTGTCCTATATATTGTGGGATATTTAACAGCATTCCTGGCCCCCCAGTCACTAGTTGTCAGTAGCACCATTATACCCTAACTCTCCTCTGTGCCCACAGTTGTAATGAGCAAAAATGTCTATAGACATTGCCAAATGAGTCCTGGGGGCTAAATTTGCCACCTGTTCTTGATCCACTGATTTAACCATATACATTTATTATATGATGTGATTAATACTCATCATGGCTTCTTTTCCTCCATGTGGCAGAGCAGTTGCAATAGAGACTCTAAGACCTTAAAAACTTGGCTTTTTAAAGAAAATTTCTGCATTGTCAGTGGTAGTGTTTAAAAATGCATTATTCTATTATCACAGTCAACCTTCTAATATTGTTCTACTCCATGTATAAAATACAAATTCATAAAAGTTTACTTCCACTTCACCCCTTCTTTTTTCCCCTTTACCTCTTCTTGTCATTCTTTCATTTTTTAAAAAAGATTTTATTTATTTATTTGACAGATGGAGATCACAGGTAGGCAGAGAGGCAGGCAGAGAGGAGAAAGCAGGCTCCCTGCTGAGCAGAGAGCCTGATGCTGGGCTTGATCCCAGGATCTGGGATCATGACCTGAGCTGAAGGCAGAGGCTTTAACTCACTGAGCCATCTAGTAGCCCCTCATCCTTTCATTTTTGCCATGAATTTTATTTATACATATTTTATAAACCCTAGTATGTTATCATTATATTTTGCTCCTCTACTTTTTCTCTGCCTATACCTTCAATTACCAACTACACAAATGCTAGGTTAGGTAGTATTATTTCATCACTCATCAGGTCACTCTACATTGTTTAAAACATTATTTCTTTCCATTTATTAGTTGAAAGAGTTTACATTTCTATGGCTTTCATTCCCCCCATCCCATAGTATGAAATCTGCTACAAAAGCCCTTGTATAGGCAGTACCTCTTTTTTAAGAATTAAAGCATTCACTAGACTCATAGAGCATTGCCAGTAACCTCACCTTCATATATACAAAATAGAGCTCAGAACATTCAAGCAAAATTTTCAGTTACATAGAAAGAAAATGTAAAGAGATGTAAAATGTAAAAGAAAATGTAAACAAATATTTCATTAATAACCAGAAAGTTCAAAAATTCTCTCTGACAAAAGACAGTGTGTCCTGAGTCCTGGAATTAGATTGTTACTCTTCCTAGGTTCTACCAGATGCAGCAAGATCTGCATTTCTATGATTGTCTCAGCTTTCCCCCACGTGACACCTAATCTAGGCATGCAGGAGTAATAAAGTAATATTTGATTGATATTTTAGAAAGCAGAGGTCTTAGTATTGAGTTATCATTTCTATTAGTTTGCACTGTGATACATTTTCTCTGGATTGTGCCTGTTTTTCATGAAGGGCCTCTTCTTTTTCAGCGCTAATGTCTTCAGTTTATGCAATTGTGTCATTCTTTGGCTTAGACTGAATTTGCTATTATAATATCCTGCTAGAACTTCAAATCCTATTCTAGATTTGGGTCCTGACTTTCTGCCAAGTGGCCACCTTCTTAGAATTCTACCTTAACTTCTCTTTGGCTATGTCCTTCCTGCATATTGATATTTCCTTTTGCTTCTTGGACCTCTGTCTTACCCAGGCACAAATGCTTTGCAGTTATAAACATGGACCTTGCCTATCTTGCTCACTACTTCAACCCTAGCACCATAACAAGGATTTGCCTATATTAGGTGTAAATGTATATTTTGCAGATAATATGATGTAGGCCTCAAGGGTCATGACCATTCTCTGTATGTGCTCTGCTTTGTTCTCTTGGGCCAGTATCCAGTGTCAGTTGAGTCTGCCCAGGAATATCTGTCTCACTTTGTGAGGTCCTTGAGGGAAGTATCCAATTATGGGTAATGTGTGAGTAAACTGCAAAGTGTCCCCAAGAAAACTGGAGCTTTACCATTTTCTGGATATTGCTATTTGGTTTGAAGAGACTGATTTCCTACTCATATGTTTTACTAAATTATCATAACACTTTCACTAGTAAACATTCCATATGAAATATATTTTATTAAAATAATAGAGCAAAAAATAGATATTCATGTGTACATGTAAATAGTGTTAAGAAAAGTTTAAAGTATTACAATGTGTGATTATTATCATCTACCTTTTGAGAAACGTTTGGTGCTAACATCTACTGCATCCTCCAGCACTAATATTCCTGCCTTTTCATAAAGAAAGTCTTTATTTGCATTTTTCCTTAGTTCTTTGATTTCCAAGTTCTGTCACTGCAGGATTTGAGGGCTATGTGATGTAAGAAGCTAAAAAATGAGCTGGCAAAATGGTAGATTGCTTAGTAAATGGTATTGGGAGAATCTGCTATGTAGAAATGAATTACATCAGATCCCTTCTTCCTAAGATATAAAAAAATAATTGTATTAAAGTCCTATATGAAAAACAGAAAGTTGTGATATTAACAAAAGAGATGTCTGAGAATAAAAAAAAATGAGCTGGCTGTGAAAACGTTTAAAATTAAGTGTGTGTGGGCACCTGGGTGGCTCAGTGGGTTAAAGCCTCTGCCTTTGGCTCAGGTCATGATCCCAGAGTCCTGGGGTTGAGCCCAGCATCGGGCTCTCTGCTTAGTGGGGAGCCTGCTTCCCCTCGTCTCTCTCTGCCTGCCTCTCTGCCTACTTGTCATCTCTGTCTGTCAAATAAATAAATAAATAAATAAATAAAATCTTTAAAATTAAGTGTGTAGCTCACATTGGACAGCACTGCTCTAGAGGAGATCCTTATTAGTATAAGTTATTTTTGGGATAAAGCCATCATTAATCTGTTCACCTTGTTTATGAAATGAATCTCTCAATACCACTCTTTTGTGTTGATACTTCTTTAATACTTCCATAAATGTGTAACAGTTGCATATAAACACAACAATGCATAGCTTTCAAAAATATATGTTTTAAATATAAAGATCTTACCACTCTATTTTGGAAGACAAGACTTGTGTTAAATTTTCTTTAGTCTTGAGTGATACGTGTTCTGAATACCCTGAAGTAGCCCTTTTTGTGCATTCTGTTTTCAAGTTTTCTAACAGGTAACTGGGGAGATCTTGGTTTGTTGTACAATGTGATCCAGGTAGAGATTAATCCTGAAGGTTCTTGGTCCCTTGATGAGTAGATGTTAACATATGATAACATTAAAACTGGTAGACCTTTAATACTACCTAGGGGATTGTAGCTTATATTTACCTTTGCATATTATATGCTCATCTTTGTAAGACCTTCCTCTTGGTTTTACATGCACTTTAAACCAAGTCATTTTTTCTTATGTTGAAATGTGTGAGAGAATGAGATTTTGGGGAATTCTTTTTGAAGTACCAAAGAAAAAAGGCATCTATTGTATGAACCTAATTGGATTTGGACATTCTGTTTTACTATTGAGAAATATATTATTATCAGTTTAAATGCTGATTATGTGCTCTTAGCTATTCCTTCTTAATTACATGAATTTATGTTTATTACTCAAATGTTGCTCACAGTGATATCAAGGAGCAGAGGACTGAAATACCAATTTATTGTTCTTCACTTTGAGATAGAGAATACAAAGAAGTGGATGAAGTTTTGCTGAATGAAAGCTTAATTTGTTCAAGGATGAAGTAGTGAAGAGTGTAAGACCCAGATTTTGGTGAGAGTATTAGTTTTAGACTGTTGAGAGATTTTCCTTCCATGGTGAAACAAGGAAACACACTTACAGGTTGTTATTGAAGCACAGAATCTTATATTTAGAAAGGATCTTCTAAAACAAATTATTCACTGTTCTCAGGTGGAGCAGGTGAGTAATATGAAACATAATGAGAACACCTTATTTGTTCCCTAGAACAACGCTTTTTGTGGTAGTTGTGCAAAGCTTACAGTTCAGACCTTTAACTCTATATCTAGTGGTTTCTTATATTGCTTGATACCCTACTTCCTGTAGGTACCTAATTCTATTTCTCAGTCTCGTATTTGTATTCCCTATAATCAAACTTTTGTCACCTAACAGCAGCAATATTCTATTTTTATGTCTTAATAGCTAACAGAATTCCTAGAACACAAAGTATGCTTAGAAATGGTCCAATTAATATTAAAACAATATTCAGGGATTATGTTTTACACATTTTAATTATTATTACTTAACCATGTATTACAATCCTTATGCAATCATTAACTCATTAGCAGAGCTATGTATGCATATCATAAATGATGACAGCCTGGATCCAAAGATAAATGTCCAAAGCACAATCCCATTGGTGAGGAGAAATTAGGAGTCTCTTGAATCTAATCAAACTCATTGCTAATTGTTGCTCAAATGAGAAATCCACACAAAACCCCTCTCCTTTTCTCATGCCCATTTCCTAATGTCACCTAATTGTAGACCCAGTTACAGACTACTAGCAACCTTTCATCATTCAGGACTGAAATTTCACTCCTATTCTTTGTTTCCAATATGTTCCTTTCCATGGAAATAAGAATAAGAATGCATTATATGTTACACAAGCTTACTCCAAAGTATCCACACTTGTATATTCACTAATGTAAAGTCATGACATATGAATAGGTGTATATTTAGGAACATAAATTTCTGTTTAGAACTTGCCTGAAGGATCTCCAGTATTTCATAAAAACAGGAAAACATGTATGGGAAAAGCAAAAGAGTTTAAGTATATTTAAAGGAGAAATGAAAGGGAAATTGTTACGGCACTTAAGTTTACTTAGGAAGAAACAATATGCAATTTACCCATTTTGAGGTTGTAACTCATAGATAATGAATTTCTGCCCCCTCACCCATTGTTGATTCAAAACTCATCCTAAATTAGGAATGGAGAAATCCAGTTATCCTCACTACCACCCTTTGTTCATTAATCTCTGGATTCCTTGCTTGATCTCCTGAGTTCGCACTCCATAAACAATGGGATTGAGGGCTGCAGGGATGACATGGTGGAGGACATTGAGCAAGACTGGCAAATCAGGGGAGACCTTCTTCTTCACCACATGAGTGAGCACAAAGACCAGAAGGATGGTGCTGAAAAAGAGGATAAGAATGAAGTGGGAGCCACATGTGCTTAGGGCCTTGGCCATAGCACCCTCTGCCTTGAGTCTCAGCACAGCTCGAAGGATAAGACTGTAGGAGAGGAAGATGAGGATGAGATCAGATCCTAGCAGTGTCCAGCCTCCAGCAAACTGGTAGAGGCGATTGATGGTGACATCATCACAGGAGAGCCTGGAAACAGACATATTGGCGCAGATGCAGTTCTCAATGATATTTCTCCCACAGTAATGGAGTCGTGATGATAAAATGGGGATAGGCACTGTAGAAACAATATTCCTGGCCAAAATAAAAATAGTGGCCTTGACTACAAATTGGTCAGTGATGATGGATGGGTACCTCAGTGGATGGCAGATGGCCACATAGCGGTCATAGGCCATGACCATGAATGTGCAGGACTCCATGGCAAGGAAGCAATTCATGATGTACATCTGGAGGAAGCAGGCATAGAAGCTGATTGACTTGAGGTCAAACCAAAAGATGACCAGGACCTTGGGAATGACAGTGAGACAGAGCACAATGTCCAGTAGGGAGAGGATGCTGAGTAAGTAGTACATGGGTTCATGCAGAGAGGCCTCCATCCAGATGGTGATCAGAAGAATACTATTGGCTCCAATAGCCAGGAGGAAGAGGAGACTGAGGGGCAGGGAGAAAGAAAGCTGCCAGCTGGGGGATCTGACCAAACAATTCAGGAAGAAGTCTGAAACCTCAATGGAGTTATTGCCATTTTGGTGTGCTATCATCTTTTGTCATGTATTTCTATAGTTTTCTTTTAGTGATCTGTAAAATTAAGGTAAAAATTAGCTACAGACTCAAGTCACATGAGTTTTTAAAATTTAAACTTTATTTTTTCAGTGTTCTAGGATTCATTGTTTATGCACTACACCCAGTGCTCCATGCACTACATGCCCTCCTTAATACCCACCACCAGGCTCACTCAAACCCCACCCACCTTGCCTCCAAAATCCTCAGTTTGTTTCTCAGAGTCCACCTTCTCTCATGCTTCATCTCCCCCTCTGGTTTCCCCCACTCAGTTCTCCTCTCCTTTTTCCAATGTCCTCTGTGTTATTCCTTATGCTCCACAAGTAAGTGAGATCATATGATAATTGACTCTCTCTGCTTGACTTATTTCACTCAGCATAATCTCTTCCAGTTCCATCCATGTTGATACAAAAGTTGGGTATTCATCCTTTCTGATGGAGGCATAATATTCCATTGTATATATGGACCATATCTTCTTTATCCATTCGTCCGTTGAAGGGCATCTTGGCTCTTTCCACAGTTTGGAGACTGTGGCCATTGCTGCTAGGAACACTGGGGTACAGATGGCCCTTCTTTTCACTACATCAGTATCTTTTTTTTTTTAAGATTTTATTTATTTATTTGAGAGACAGAGATCACAAGTAGGCAGAGAGGCAGGCAGAGAGAGAGGGGGAAGCAGGCTCCCCCCTGAGCAGGGAACTCGATGTGGGGCTCAATCCCAGGACCCTGGGATCATGACCTGAGCCAAAAGCAGAGGCTTTAACCCACTGAGCCACCCAGGCACCCACACTACATCAGTATCTTTGGGGTAAATACCCAGTAGTCTAATTGCAGGGTCATAAAAGAAGCTGTGTGTTTAATTTTCTAAGGAATCTCCACACTGTTTTCCAAAGTGGCTGCAACACTTTGGAACTTGCATTCCCACCAACAGTGTAAGAGGGTTCCCCTTTCTCAACATCCCCTCTAACACTTGTTATTTACTGTATTGTTAATGTTGGCCATTCCAACTCGTGTAAGGTGGTATCTCAATGTGGTTTTGATTTGAATCTCCTTGATGGCTAATGCTGATGAACATTTTTTCATGTGTCTGTTAGCTATTTGTATGTCTTCTTTGGAGAAGTGTCTGGTTATGTCTTCTCCCCACTTTTTTGATGTGATTACCTGTTTTTTGGGTGTTGATTTTGATGAGTTCTTTATAGATCTTGGATATCAGCCCTTTGTCTGTACTGTCATTTGTGAATATCTTCTCTCATTCCGTGGGTTGCCTCTTTGTTTTGTTGACTGTTTCCTTTGCTATGCAGAAGCTTTTGATCTTGGTGAAGTCCCAGAAGTTAATTTTTGCTTCTGTTTCCTTTGCCCTTGGAGACATGTCTTGAAAGAAGTTGCTGTGGCCAATGTTGAATATGTTACTGCCTGTGTTCTCCTCTAGGATTTTGATAGATTCCTGCCTCACGTTGAGGTCTTTTATCCATTTTGAGTTTATCTTTGTGTATGGTGTAAGAGAATGGTCAAGTTTCATTCTTCTATACATAGCCGTCCAATTTTCCCAGGACCATTTATTGAAGAGACAAGACACATGAATTTAGAATTTGTTTCATTGAGTGAAACCCATGAGTCCTAACAAGTCATCTGGAGCCACGTGAATTCATGTGTTCATCCTTTGTGCCATCCTGCTCAGATATTCCTACCACTAAGCAGTACAGAGTAGTGAGGTAATATGGTTTATTTATACATTTTTGATTTGTGCAAGTTCTATTTTTAAGAGAACTGTTATGTCTTTGCAGCAACTGAAGAGAAGGAGAAAATTATTTGGAAAACTACTTTATGACAGGTGAGTCTCTAAATTTGTACTTAAAAGTTTCTTCCTTTTTGTATTTTGCACTTTAATGACCACCTAGACTAACAGATGACAATTTAACTATAATATGCAGAAATGATAGCAGAATCTGGCACAAAATAGGAATTCAGGTACATGTTCCTAGTTCTCCATGACATCATTGTTCTGAGTTTTCAACTATAGCTGGCTTTAATCAGAGATTACAAATATTATATCCTGGCTTTAACATTAATTGATTTTCATTTTGTCTAAAAAGGCATTTTAAGGGGTGCCTGGGTGGCTCAGTCATTAGGCATCTGCCTTTGGCTCAGGTTATGATCCCAGGGTCCTGGGATGGAGCCCCACATCAGGCTGTCTGTTCAGCAAGAGACCTGATTCTCCCTCTCTCACTACCCCCTGCTTGTGTTCCCTCTCTTGCTCTATCCCTCTCTCTCTGTCAAAAAAAGTAAATAAAATCTCTAAAAAAACCACAAAAATATAAAAAGACATTTTAACTTGGTGGGTAGGATTTCTGCCAAATAATTGCCAATGCATCTTCATATGTGTAGGTTATTTTCAACACTTTTAACAGTTACTTTTAAACAGTTGCTTTTTAATCTCATTTTACTTTTCCAAAGTCAATGCACTGTCTTTAAGTTCTGATATATGACCCAGGTCCTCTTGTCTAGTGATTATACTTTGTATTTATGGAGTGGCTCACAAAGACTGGATATGCTGCATGTACTGAAAGGCATAAAGATAAGAACCAGAAAATAGAAAAATAATAGAAATAATATCCAGTCTTGATTGGTGAGCAAAGGACCTTTTGTTTTGGGCACTATGTTCCTTAAACTCTTCCTTTCTTTTAGTTTTCTTGTTGGATACATTCACTTATAAGTTGAGATTTAACTAATATCATCTGCTTAGCCCAGACCTTGCCAAAATGACCCTCAGCATGTATAGCTTATGCCCCTAAATTTGAGAAATAATCCCTCTAATCACCACTTTCATCATTTATATTTTGTCTTTTGATCTTGTTCATTGCATCTGCTGATCCTCCTCTCAGCAAAATTATGAAATTTAATTCTTACAAGTCAGAGCCCGAAATCTCACCATGTCCAAAAATCTTCTCTTCTTCAAGCACTTCAGAGTATTCTTGGGAGGAATAAGGAATTCACTGCATAGAAGGAGGGAAAATCTTGAAATGAACTTTGCTGGGTACAGCCAAATGGAAAAAATGGCAATTCAAACATGAGTGTCCATGCAGTATCCATAGAGGAAAAAGCACATTCTCTTTGTCTCCTGAAGAACTTTGTGATAATTATTTCTAGCTCTAGGATGAAATTTCTGAGGACAACATAAGAGGAGTTTTTAATCTGTTCTTTCCACTCACTAACTCTTTCTTTCTCCTTGTTTCTCTGGATGTTCCTACATGCTCTTCAATCCATAATTTATCCAACAAGCATTGAACAACCTACTCAGCACTAGAAATAGATCATCTGAAATCATGTATGTCCTTCTTCCCCTCTCCTCTTTCAATCTTGAATTGCAATCAGAGGTAGCCAATGGCAATACTCCTAAGGATTGAGTTAATGTCTCCTGGTTTCAGGTGGGAACTGGATGTAGAAGCTAGTGAAATTGAAGGGAAATGACAAAAGCAGAGACCCTGCAGGGCAAGTTTTCCCCAGGCTGCAGGACGGGTCCCCAGCATGGCACTATGGAAGCCTGCTTGAAGAAGAGAGGGGGTTGTTAAGGACCACCTAACTTCATAAGTACAGAGACAATTGTGAAACATGTCTCCCAAGTATCATTTCAGACATCATTGTTCTGAACCAACCAGTGACAGATACCTCTATGGCCTATGCATAATTTTCTGTTTTCAAGCAGCAGTGGCTCTTAGAAATTCTGTATTGAAAAAAAAAAGAAATTCTTTATTGAGTTGAAATCTGAGGAGCTACCTTCTGAGTCTCGGGGACCCTCCAACTGTGGTCTGTGTCCTCAATCTCTGAAGTTGTATAGATTAAATTTAATTCCTATGTCATGATTCAAGAATCTGTGGGCAGATTCTTTGCCTTAAAGTTTCTAAATGTTCATATTCACAGATGAAACCTCTGAATTTGCTGATCTGAGTTCCAGATGGTACACTTCCCCAACAACCCCTGCTCATTAATCTCCTATGGACAAATTCCTGCTTCTCTGCATCCCTGACACCACCCAGCAAGAGATCAGAAAAGGCAAGAGGAGGATAAAAGGGAAGGTTCCAGAGCATAGGTTGTCACATGTGCCTCCTTACCTGAGACAGGATGCAGTCTCTACTACCCCATTTTCAGAATACTTCAGCCATACTGACTCAGGAATGGACTACAGCACAGATCTGGGCTGAAGAGGAACATCTACCCCATGTTCTGGCTTATCTTGGTATAGCTGCCTCTCAGGCACTCTCTAAACAGACTCACCTCCAGAGGATGTGAGCAGGGTGTCTGGCCACACTGATATTGGAGTTCTGGTTAGTTCCTTAAGTATCTGGTGTAGTTATAACTCCAGAGCCTCAGGGACTTTGTGCTCTGGGAACTTCCCCATCCTTACTTCTTGGGCCCAAAATGCCCTCAAGGGACAGATAAACCAGCAGGTGTAAGAAGAATTGATTTTCTTTCTTTCTAAAAGTAAAGAGATCTCTTAATCCAGTCCTACATTGGCTATGTGTTTTGTAGGCAGTTAGTCTCCTGGGTGTAGGTGTGATACATACATCTATCCAATGTTCACACTCAAGTGCACATGCACACTCAGTGCCTTCCATGGGTCCAATAAGCTCACTCAGAAGTTCTCATCGGCTTCCTGCACATAATTATTACATAAGTCCTCCCAAACCATGCTCTCAAATAGGTTGATGTTAACTTGTCATGGCTTTTATCATTGCATTATAATGATAATAATGCAAGAGAACATTAAAAAAGTATTCTTGTGAAAATGTAACATGTTTTTGGAGAGAAAATCTCATAGAAAATGTTGCTGTAGTGAAAAATGTTTTAAATGGGATGTATATACAACTATACAATAGGAAACAATTTTTTCCTTTTTAAAAAATTTCATTTTGAACTTTATGTGAATTATTCATACCTCTCCAATAATGAGAACAAACATGATCAGTTTCTTTATTTTTTTCTTAATTTGTTCTCATTAATTTTTCTAGTATGTGTAGTTGATACATAATGTTACATTAGTTTATGGTACACAACATAGTGTTTGGACAAGTCTATACATTATGCTGTGCTCACCACAGATGTAGCTACCATCTGTCACCATGCAAATCTATTACAATGCCATTAGCTATGTTCCCTGTGCTGTCGCATCACCATCAGTCTCTTTAAAGGCCTTCTTATACTCTATTTTTACTGGTCTTTCTTCTGTATATCTCAATAGCACTCCTATTTCTCTTGCCTTCAGGGAAGTGAAAACTCAGGTGTTATTAAAGTATGTCTTTCTTAATTAATTATTTTTTTGGCTTAGGATTTGATGATGAATTTTTAATACAATATTAGTTATGCTTATTAATTACATGTTTATGGTAGAAAGTTGGAAATTGAATCTGTACAAATGTCACTGATTTATAAATCTGATGTTATTCTTTGTTTACACTTAACACTAATTTTTAAATATCCATCCAAGTTGCTCCATAAAAATCTATTTTATTCTTTTTGACTGTTGTTCAATTCCTATTATGTGCATATTTCCTCTTAATGTAGTAGTCTAGGCCCCAATGACCTACAATTAATTGTTATCAGAAATATTGTTGCTGTCAATATCCTTGTACACTTCTCCTTATAGACTTATACTAGGTATATATGGAGGAGTTTTTATTCAATCAAACCATATAAAGTATTTAATTTCACTAGAAATCACCAAGTCTCTCTCCAAAAAATTTATAAAATCTCACTAGAAATTCCTACAGTTTATTTATTTTTCATATTCCTTACACCATTTCATGCTATTGAGTTAAAGAAAGATTAAGAGGGGTGCCTGGGTTGCTCAGTGGGTTAAGCCTCTGCCTCCGGCTCAGGTCATGGTCCTAGGGTCCTGGGATTGAGCCCCACATCAGGCTCTCTGCTCAGCAGGGAGCCTGCTTCCCTCTCTCTCTGCCTGCCTCTGCCTACTTGTGATCTCCGTCAAATAAATAAATAAAAATCTTAAAAAAAAGATTAAGGATATAAAATAGTGAGCTGCAAGCAGAGGGTGAAACAGGCTCCCTGCTGAGCAAAGAGCCGGATGTGGGATTCCATTCCAAGATCCTGGGATCTTTCACTGATGAAACCTCTGAATTGATCTGAGCTCCAGATGACATACTTCCCCAACAACCTCTGCTCATTAATCTCCATGGACAAATTCCTGCTTCACTGCATCTCTGACACCACCCAGCAAGAGATCAGAAAAGGCAAGAGGAGGACAAAAGGGAAGGTCCCAGAGCATAGGTTGTCACATGTGCCTCCTTACCTGAGACAGGATGCAGTCTCTACTACCCCATTTTCAGACTACTTCAGCCATACTGACTCAGGAATGGAACAGAGCACAGATCTGGACTGAAGAGGAACATCTACCCCATGTTCTGCATAACCTCGTTATATCTGCCCCTCAGACAGATGTTTAACTGACTGAGCCACCCAGGTGTCCCAGTATGTTACTATTTTTAACTTGATTTTCTTCCAATAAGTGAGCATTGTACATATACTGTTAAGCCATTTGTGGCTCTCATACTGTGAATTATATGTTGACATCCTTTACATGCTTTTAATATTAATTTTCATTTACTTGCATATTGCCCAAATCTTCATGCATATTTTATTTTTTTAACATATAATGTATTATTTGCCCCAGGGGTACAAGTCTGTGAATCGTCAGGCTTACACATTTCATAGCACTCACCATAGCACATATCCTCCCTAATGTCCATATACAACCACCCTCACCCTACCCCCACCCCCAGCAACCCTCAGTTTATTTTATGATTTTAAGAATCTCTTATGGTTTGTCTTCCTCAGGATCCCATCTTGTTTCATTTTTTCCCTCCCTACCCCCCACAATACCCCACCCTGCCTCTCAAATTTCTCTTATCAGAGAGATCATATAATAATTGCCTTTCTCTGATTGACTTATTTCATTTAGCATAATACCCTCTAGTTCCATCCACGTCATTGCAAAGGCAATATTTTGTGTTTTTTGATGGTTGCATAGTATTCCATTGTATATACATACCACTTCTTCTTTATGCATTCATCTGTTGATGGACATCTAGGTTTTTTCCATAGTTTGGCTATCGTGGACATTGCTGCTAAAAACATTCGGGTGTATGTACCCCTTCAGATCCCTACATTTGTATCTTTAGAGTAAATACCCAGTAGTGCAATTGCTGGGTCATAAGGTAGCTCTATTTTCAACTTTTTGAGGAACCTCCATACTATTTTCCAGAGTGGCTGCACCAGCTTGCATTCCCAACAGTGTAGGAGGGTTCCCCTTTCTCCACATCCTTGCCAGCATCTCTCATTTCCTGACTTGTTAATTTTGGCCATTCTAACTGGTGAAAGGTGGTATCTCATTGTGGTTTTGATTTGTATTTCACTGATGGCAAGTGATTTTTGACAACTTTTTCATGTATCTGTTGGCCATTTGGATGTCTTCTTTGCAGAAATGTCTGTTCATTTCTTCTGCCCATTTCTTGACTAGATTATTTGCTCTTTGGTTGTTGAGTTTGATAAGTTCTTTATAGATTTTGGGTACTAGCCCTTTATCTGATATGTCATTTCCAAATACATTCTCTCATTCTGTCAGTTGTCTTTAGGTTTTGTTAATGTTTCCTTTGCTGTGCAAAAGCTTTTGATCTTGATGAAGTCCCAATAGTAAATTTTTACCCTTGCTTCTCTTGCATTTGGCAATATTTCTAGGAAGAAGTTGCTGTGGCTGAGGTCAAAGTTGTTGCTGACTGTATTCTCCTCAAGGATTTTGATGGATTCCAGCCTCACACTGAGGTCTTTCATCCATCTGTAGTCTATTTTTGTGTGTGGTGTAAGGAAATGGTCCAGTTTCATTCTTTTGCATGTGGCTGTCCAATTTTCCCAACACCATTTGTTGAAGAGACTCTCTTTTTTCCATTGGACATTCTTTTCCTGCTTTGTCAAAGATGAACTGACCATAGAATTGAGGATCCATTTCTGGGCTCTCTATTTTGTTCCATTGGTCTATGTGTATGTTTTTGTGCCAGTACCCTACTGTCTTGATGATTTCAGCTTTGTAATAGAGTTTGAAGTCTGGAATTATAATGCCACCAAGTTTAGTTTTCTTTTTTCAACATTCCTCTGGCTATTTGGGGTCTTTTCTGGTTCCATATAAATTTTAGGATTACTTGTTCCATTTCTTTTAATAACATTAATGGTATTTTGATAGGGATTACATTAACTGTGTAGATTGCTCTAGGTAGCATAGACATTTTCACAATATTTATTCCAATCCATGAGCATGGAACATTTTTCCATTTTTTTTTATGTCTTCCTCAATTTCTTTCATGAGTACTCTGTAGTTTTCTGAGTACATTTTCTTTGCCTCTTTGGTTAGATTTATCCCTAGGTATCTTATGGTTTTGGGTGCACTTGTGTATGGGATTGACTGCTTAATTTCTATTTCTTCTGTCTTTCTGTTGGTGTAGAAATGCAACTGATTTCTATGCATTGATTTTATATCCTGACACTTTACAGAATTCCTGTATGAGTTCTAGCAGTTTTGGAGTGGAGTCTTTTGGGTTTTCCATATAATGTATCATATCATCTGGAAAGAGTGAGAGTTTCACTTCCTCTTTGCCAATTTGGATGCCTTTAATTTCTTTTTGTTGTCTGATTACTGATGCTAGGACTTCCAGTACTATGTTGAATAGCAGTGGTGATAGTGCACATCCCTGCTGTGTTCCTGACCTTAGAGGAAAAGCTCTGTTTTTCCCCATTTCAGAATGATATTTGCTGTGGGTTTTTCATAGGTGGCTTTGATGATATTGAGGTATGTACCCTCTCTCCCTACACTTTGAAGAGTATTGATCAAGAAAGGATGCTGTTCTTTGTCAAATGCATTTTCAGCATCTATTGAGAGTGTCATATGGTTCTTGTCCTTTCTTTTATTAATGTATTGTATCACATTGATAGATTTGTGGATGTTGAACCAACACTGCAGCCCAGGAATAAATCCCACTTGGTCGTGGTGAATAATCCTTTTAATGTACTGTTGGATCCTATTGGCTAGTATTTTGGTGAGAATTTTTGCATCTGTGTTCATCAGGGATATTGGTCTGTAATTATCCTTTTTGATAGGGTCTTTGTCTGGTTTTGGGTTCAAGGTAATGCTGGCCTCTTAAAATGAGTTTGGAAGTTTTCCTTCCATTTCTATTTTTTTGGAACAGTTTCAGGAGAATAGGTATGAATTATTCTTTAAATGTTTGATAGAATTCCCCCGGGAAGCCATCTGGCCCAGGGCACTTGTTTCTTGGGAAATTTTTGATTACTGCTTCGAATCTTACTGGTTATGGTTCTGTTCAGGTTTTTTATTTCTTCCTAGTTCAGTTTTGGTAGTTTATACAGCTCTAGGAATGCATCCATTTCTTTTAGATTATCAAAATTGTATAGTTGCTCATAATAAGGTCTTATAATTGTTTGCATTTCTTTGGTGTTGGTTGTGATATCTCCTCTCTCATTCAAGATTTTATTACTTTGGGTCCTTTCTCTTTTCTTTTTGATAAGTCTGGCCAAGGGTTTATCAGTCTTATTAACTCTTTTAAAGAACCAACTCCTAGTTTTTTTGATCTGTTCTAAATATCTTTTGGTTTCTATTTCATTGATTTCTGCTCTGATCTGTATTATTTCTCTTCTGCTGGGTTTAAGGTTTCCTTGCTGTTCTTTCTCCAGCTCCTTTAGGTGTAGGATTTGGTTGTGTACTTGAGACCATTCTTGTTCCTTGAGAAAGGCTTGTATCACTATATACTTTCCTCTCAGGACCACCGTTGCTGTGTCCCAAAGATTTTGAACCATTGTGTTTTCATTATCATTTGTTTCCATGAATTTTTTCAATTCTTCTTTAATTTCCTGGTTGACCCATTCATTCTTTAGTAGTATGCTCTTTAGCCTCCATGTGTTTGAGTTCTTTTCAACTTTCTCTAGTCTTTGATTTCTAGCTTCAGAGAATTGTGTTCTGAAAATATGCAGGGAATGATCCCAGTCTTTTGATTCTGGTTAAGACCTGATTTGTGACCCAGGATGTGATCTTTCCTGGATAATATTCCATGTGCATGAAAGAAGAATGTGTATTCTGTTGCTTTGCTTTGGGATGGAATGTTCTGAATATATCTGTGATGTCCATCTGGTCCAGTGTGTCATTTAAGGCCTTTATTTCCTTGTTGATCTTTTGCTTGGATGATCTGTCCACTTCAGTGAGGAGGGTGTTAAATTCTCCTACTATTATTGTATTACTATTGATGTGTTTCTTTGATTTTGTTATTAATTGGTTTAGTTGGCTGCTCCCATCTTAGAGGCATACATATTTAAAATTGTTAGATCTTGCTGGACAGACCCTTTGAGTATGATATATAGTGTCCTTCTTTATCTCTTATTATAGTCTTTGGCTTAAAATCCAATTTATCTGATATAATGATTGCCACCCCAGCTTTATTTTGATGTCCATTAGCATGGTTAATTGTTTTACACCCTGTCACTTTAAATCTGGAGTTGTCTTTGGGTCTAAAATGAGTTTCTTGTAGACAGCATATTGATTGGTTTTGGTTTTTTATCCATTCTGATACCCTGTGTCTTTTGGTTGGGGCCACTTAGCCCATTTGCCTTCAGGATAACTACTGAAAGATATGAATTTAGTGCCATTGTATTGCCTGTAATGTGACTGTTACTGTATATTGTCTCTGTTCCTTTCTGGTCTGTTACTTTTAGGCCTTGTCTTTGCTTAGAGGACCCCTTTCAATACTTCCTGTAGGGCTGGTTTGGTGTTTACAAATTCTTTTAGTTTTTGTTTGTCCTGGAAGCTATTTATCTCTCCTTCTATTTTCAGTGATAGCCTTGCTGGATATGGTATTTTTGGCTGTCTCCTTCTATTTTCAATGATAGCTTTGCTGAATATAGTATTTTTGGCTGCATATTTTTCTCATTTAGTTCTCTGAATATATCATGCCAGTTCTTTCCTGCCTGCCAGGTCTCTGTGGATAAGTCTGCTGCCAATCTAATATTTTTACCATTGTATGTTACAGACTTCTTGTTCTGGGCTGCTTTCATTATTTTCTCTTTGTCACTAAGACTTGTAAGTTTTACTATTAGATGATGGGGTGCAGACCTATTTTTATTGATTTTGAGGGGGAATTTCTGTGCCTCCTGGATTTTGATGCTTGTTCCCTTTGCCATATTAGGGAAATTCTCTACCATAATTTGCTCAAAAATACCTTCTGCACCCCCCTTCATCTTCTGGAATCCCAATTATTCTAATATTGTTTCTTCTTATGGTATCACTTATCACTCGAATTCTTCACTCATGGTCCAGTAGTTTTTTGTCTCTCTTCTGCTCAGCTTCTTTATTCTCTGTCATTTGGTCTTTTATATCATTAATTCTCTCTTCTGCCTAATTTATCCTAGCAGTAAGAGTTTCCATTTTGGATTGCACCTCATTAATAGCTTTTTGTTTCAGCTTAGTTAGATATTAGTCCTTTATTTCTCCAGAAAGGGCTTGTATTTCTCCAGACAGTGTTTTTCTATTTTCTTCCATGCCTCTTTCAAGCCCAGCTAGCACCTTGACAGTCATCATCCTGAACTCTAGATCTGATATATTACCAATGTCCATATTGATGAGGTCCCTAGCGTTTGGTACTGCCTCTTGTTCTTTTTTCTTGTGGTGAGTTTTTCTGCCTTGTCATTTTATCCAAATAAGAATATATGAATGAGAGAATGAGATACTAGAGGGTGGCAAAGACCTCAGAAAAATGTATGCTAACCAAATCAGAGAGACCCCAAATCGAGGAGAGAAGAAGGAGGCTAAAAAGTAGTAAATTTTTTTTAAAAAATTAAGCATATATATATATATTATATATATATACATATACATATAATATATATATATTAGACTGGTGAATATAACAGAGCCTGAAACACCCACTTGTTTGGGTGTATTTTGGTCTTTTAGAAGAAACTACTTCCCAAAATTTTAAAGAAAGAAAAACATATATATATATATATATATATATATATATATATATATACAAAAATAAGGATAAACATGATGAAGAGATGGAATATGACTGTAAAGATGAAAATTAAAAAAAAATTCTAAAAAAGGAATTGATAAGATAAGCTGTTTGGAAAAATAAAGTGGAGAGATTTTGCTCTGGCTGGAGACGAACATAGCCCCATGCTAGATTTATGGTATATTTCGATCTATTAGAAGAAATTGTATCCCAAGATTTTTTAGAAGAAAAAACCGTATATGTATACAAAAATAAAGGTAGATACAATGGAGGATAAAATATAACTGTAATAATGAAGGTTTAAAAAGATATATATATATTTTTAAAAGGCATTGTTAAGATAAACTAGTTAAAAAACATTAAAAGAGGAACGAGGAAAAGTTAAATAGAATAAGAAAAAAATAAAATTAAAAAAATCTAATTAACTTTAAAAGACTAAAGAATCATGGGGAGAAGTCCATGAATTCTATGCTTTGCTTTCCTGTCCTTTGGAATTCTACTGTTCTCCTTGATCAGTGAGCTTGGCCTTGGCTGGATGTACTTGCTGATCTTCTGGAGGAGGGGCCTATTGTAGTGATTCTCAAATGTCTTTGCCCAAGGCAGAATAGAGCTGCCCTTGCCAGGGACCGGGCTAAGTAATCTGCTCAGGTGCTTTTGGGAGCTTTTGTTCTCTGAATGCTTTCCATAGAGCCCTGGAGGATGGGAGTAAAAATGGTGGCCTCCCAATCTCCAGCCTGGAGGAGCCAAGAGCTCATGGTCCCACTCCTCAGTGTGTCCTTGGAGAAAAATGGTCAATCACTCCCATTTCCCTAGTCTCTGGCCATGCTCTGAGCTCACCCGTCCTGTGACTGAGCATTTCTATCTCTGGTGTGCAGCCCCGTTTGTAGTCTCCAAACTCAGAAGATTCCTGCCACGCTGCTACTCTTGAGCAGGAAGGTGAGACTCTCTGGATCTGCCACTTGTGGGCATCCCTGCTCAAAGAGCAGTGGTCAGACTGTGCGACAGATCACAGTTTAAGGTAACCCCAAGCTGAGAGCTCTCTCCTTGGCTCCATCTCTGTAGTCAGCTTTTCTGCTCTGATACTTGTGAGCTCTGCTACATTCAGACACCCCTGATCCTTTGGTGACCCCATGGGACCTGATTCCACACTGTCCCCATGAGGGCTTCACCCCTACTTAACCTCTAGAGTGATGTCCCTCAGTGAAGCAGACTTCTAAAAGTTCAGATTTTGTTCAGTTGCTCTACCACTTGCCAGGAACCAGCCCCTCTCACCACGATCTGTCTTCCACTGGCTTTGGATTCGCTTCTCTGCAAGTCCCACCTTTCAGAAAGTGGTTGATTTTCTGTTTCTAGATTTGCTGCTCTTCTCTTTGATCTCCTGTTGGGACTGTAGGTGTTTGGAATGGTTTGATAATTATCTAGCTGAACTCCTGTAACTGATGTCATCTCAGTGTGCTACTCCTCTGCTATCTTGACTCCCTTTTTTATTGGATACTATTTTTAAATACTGTGGTTAGGGAGACCCAATGGACCTGAGGGAAGGAGCTATATGTCCAGAGGAACAACAAGCAAAAAGTCCCAGAGACAGGAATGTGGTTCATATTTTTGAGAATCTGTTAGGGAGGCGTTTTGACTGAAGGACTGAAGGAGATCATATATATAAGGGAGACCCCACCAACAAAAATGAATTCCTCTCTCTGGGGTTATTTATGTGTTTTAATCTAATTCTTATTATAGTGATTTTACATGTTTTTGCCCCCCCCCCAGGACTTTAGAGTAATAGGATCAAGATTTATGTATGTTAGAGTTCCATTTTCTAGTTCAATGCGGGACATAAAATAACTTTCAAAATATGTTTGAATTCCTGAGGGAAAGGTTAAAGTATAATGGTTATTTTCAACATTTTTTAGCAGTTGTTTTCAATCTCATTTTACTTTTTCAAAGTCAATGCACTGTCTTTAAGTTCTGATACTTCCCATCAGCCACATATCTTTAAGTGAGTATGGATTTTCCATCACACTGACTCTAAAAGGGACTTCATTCAAGAACAGACAATGAAGTATGATGATCGGCTCATGAAAATTCATAGCCCCTGGTCTGGGTACCATGATGAGACTTTTACATCTATATCCTTAGTCACTTCCTGAAAATAATGGAAGGTGAGAGATGTGATATGAGTGTGGGTAAGAGGAAACCATGCAGTTCATATCTTCAGGCATTTCCAGATAGAGGATGAGGATTGCAATTTTATCTCCAAGTTCTTGCCTTTCAACTGTGATTTGAGTGGTCATGGTTGAGAAAAGTCAAGCTAGAACACAATTAGTTACTGCTCTTTCCCTCCTGCTCTCCTCAGTAATTTCCTAATCCCCTCTTTAATCTCCTGGGTTCGTACCCCATAGACAATGGGGTTGAGAGCTGCAGGAATTACATGGTGGAGGACATTAAGTAAGATGGGGATATCAGGGGAAATTTTTTTCTTGGCAATATGGGTAAAAACAAAAACCAGAAGGATGGTGCTGAAGAAAAGGATGAGAATGAAGTGAGAGCCACATGTGCTCAGTGCTTTGGCAGCTGCCCCTTTTGCCTTGAGTCTAAGAACAGCTCTTAGAATGAAGGTATAGGAGAGGAAGATGAGGATGAGGTCAGAGCCCAGAAGAGTCCAGGCCACAATTAACTGGTATATTTTGTTAAGGACAACGTTATCATAGGAGAGCTTGGACACAGAGAGGTTGGCACAGATACAGTTCTCAATTATATTTTTTCCACAGTAATGGAGCCGGGCAGAGAGGATGGGAATGAACATAGTAAGAAATGCATTCCTGGCCAAAATAAAAATAGCAGCCTTAGCTACAAATTGGTCAGTGATGATGGATGGGTACCTCAGTGGGTGGCAGATGGCCACATAGCGGTCATAGGCCATGACCATGAATGTGCAGGACTCCATGCCAAGAAAGCAGTTCATGATGTACATCTGGAGGAAGCAGGCATAGAAGCTGATGGACTTGAGGTCAAACCAGAAGATGGCCAGGACCTTGGGGATGACGGTGAGGCAGAGTACAATGTCCAACAGGGAGAGGAGACTGAGTAAGTAGTACATGGGCTCATGCAGAGAGGCCTCCAGCCAGATGGTGATCAAGAGGGTGGCATTGGCTCCCATGGCCAGGAAGAAGAGGAGGCTGAGGGGCAGAGACAGCCAGTGCTGCCAGTTGGGGGACCTGACAAAGCAATTCAGGATGAAGTCTGAGACTTCAACAGAGAGGCAGCTTCTGTTATAAGGTAGCATCAGCAGTGGCTTTAGTAAGGCAGATGTCTTTGAGTAACTAAAGAAGAGAGAAGGAGTTAATCTATCATAGACTCTGATGACCATGTACTTAGCTTATAAAATCTATGAGGGTAACACCTACCCCACCACCCTTGTTCCTAGCACTTTTTTTTTTTTTTTTTGGACACATGAGAGGTGGTTAATAGACATTTGTTGAATATACAATATAATGTTTCCTCATCTTTGTTCTTTCATCTGTATTTCATCTTACAGTTTCTCTTGTATGAATGTGTATTTTCAGTTTGATTGCCTGGTTATTATTAAATGAATCAAAAATTATTTAAGTATCCAATTTTATTTAAATGAAATGTACAAAATCAAAGGCTGAGAAAACATTTTGGTTTAAATTTTATAAGGTATAGGAATGCATTCCAAGAGCTTGATGTGATCCACTATTAAGATCCTAAGGAAGTAAATGATGACAGTTTCCAGTGTCAAGATGAACTGGGGTACTTAGAGACAATTTCCCACTGAAGGTATATACAACTCATTTTTTATGATTATGTCTATATCTAATCACTCTTTATTAATACCTAGCTCCCTACCCATACATATATCTACACCTAACTTATACCTGAACCTATGCCTATATTTATATTTGAATGTCTTGGAGACACCCATGAGCTGGTCAAAAAAGAGAATTATCAGGCTAAGGATTGAATGAAATTGAAACATTAAAATCAAATATTGATGTTGGCTTTCAACGTGAGGTCACGTGTAGCACTCCATGAACTTAAGCACCCATCTCCATTACCTAGGGGAGCTCAAAATCTAAAATGCAGAGACAGGAGGTAAATCTAGGCTCAAGCAGGTGGAGAATGTGGTAGGGGATCTCCCATTTAGATAGGGCTTTACAAAACTACATCCTGAATAAAAAGGCATACAGTAGAAATAAGCCCTTTTCTTCATCTTTATCCCTCATTCCCACCTGGGACTTACTATAAAACTGACTATCTCAAAGCTTCTAATATGGGAGAAATAGTCCCCATAAATACTGAGCCACAGGCTGGTCCTCATGTGACTTTGCAGGCTGAATTCACACCAACTGCTTCTCTCAGAAAGGAATTTGAAGTTATCCTGGATTGGTAGTGGTTTCAGAAAATAACAGAAACAAACCTAAATACTTTCTTGAGATCCTCAAAGAATCTCAACACAGAAACTTCTGAAGAAATTGAGTTGTGGTAATGAAATTTACCAGAAGCATGTGGTAAAAAGACAATTAAATAAACAGATTATGAGTAAAAGCCCACAAGGATGACAGATAGCCAAATATAAGCTACAAAAACTTAAAATATTGGAATTATTTGATGAAGGATATTGAAAAGCATTATCTTTTCAAGGTTTTAAGTAAAAAAATCTTGAAAAGATACATAACAAAATAAACACACTCAAAAGAAAAATAGCCGTATCTCCTAGAAAGGAAAAAAAAAACCATAAAAACATAAAATTAACATTGAAAGAAGTAGATGTAAGGATATATTAGTCACACTTGGAAAGATAATCAGTGATCTAGAAGATAGAACTTGAGAAATTTTTTAAAATGAAACTCCAACGGATACAGAGAAAATGCAGATGTATAGTTAGGAGCAGGGACATGGGATTCTGATTAGACAAAGTTAATCTACCTTTTTATTTTCCTGGGATTAAGAAGATGAAGTCCAGAATTAATATTTTGATCAGAGCACTGGAGTCTTTAAAAAGTAACAGGACAGGTTTAAAAAAGAACAAGATATAGTTAAAAAATAGAATATCAACAATAAGAACTCAGTGGTGAATTAAGCAGTAGATTAGGGCCAGCTATTGGGAGGGTCAGTTACTGTCAGAATGGTGGTCAGAAGAATCCACTGAGAATGAGGATGGGAGGAAAATGAAAACAGATGGAAAATACTGAAGAATATGTAAGAGAAATAGCAGGTGGATTGGGAATGTCTAACACAGAATCAGAGCTCCAGGTTGAAGAAGAAAGAGAATGAGACAGAGACATCTGAACTTTTCAGTTTAGATGAAATACATCAATAACCGGATTCAAGCATTTCAATAAATTTGAAGTGGGATGAATAAAAATAAGTGTATACCTAGATATATCTAAATATATACACCTAGCTATCATGGTCTAACTTCAGGTACCAAAGACAAATAAATGATCTTAAAGATCAGTATGATTATTACAATCAGAAGAATGGGTGTGGGGGTCCCTGGGTGATTCAGTGGTTAAGTATGAATTTTGATCTCAACTCAGTTCTTGATCTCAGGGTCATGAGTTTGAGGGTGGCATTGGGATCCACACTGGGCATGGAGCCTACTTAAAAAACAACAACAACAACAACAAACAAACAAAGAAAAGAAAAGAAAAAGAAAAAAAGAGCGGGTGCATGCAGAGCCACTGGTACTAGAATTCCAGGTTAAGGGTTGCAAAGTTGCCACAGGATTATTGGTCTTTTTTTTTCTTTTTAGAGTGTTCTTGCTCTCGGGGTGCCTGGATGGCTCAGTCATTGAGTGTCTGTCAGCTCAGGTCATGATCCCAGGGTCTTGGGATCGAGTCCCACATCAGGCTCCTTGATCAGCGGGGAGTGTGCTTCTCCCTCTCCCACTCCCCTTGCTTGTTCCCACTCTTTCTGTCTCTCTCTCTGTCAAATAAATAAATAAAATCTTAAAAAAGTGCCCTTGCTCTCACAGCACCTTCACAATTTTCCTCCTAACTCCTTGTATTTTTATCATTCTGCACTCATTTCTCCAATTTTTTTAAATCCAGGTTAATAAGATCTCTATGCCTTTTTTGTGAACTGCTATAGGTAGGTAGTCTTCACACAGCCCTCTGGGTGGCAATTATGACCTCTAAGTGTCATAACTTACTCAACCTGTAAGATTGTTCTTCATGTCTAGAGGAGCCACATCTGTGCAGAGACTTTTCTATATAATCTTTCTGGGTACTAAATTGGCATATAGAGAAGGTGAATAAAAATCTGTGTTAATCTTTAAAAAATCTGTGTTAATCTTGAAAAATCATTGAAAAATCACTTGATGCCAAAGCTGTCAATAGGACCTGAAGGCAAGAGAGAGAGGGTAAGGAGTAACAAATGATGATGAGGAGAGCAGAGAAAGTAATTGAGTAGAAAATAGTGCTCTAACCTTGCTTCCTTTGGGGAGTCTGTTGATCTGGAGGAAGCTATGTACCATGGGGTGAATAAAGGCCTTTCAGATGGAGGATAGACTGAGAGAAAATAGAAGGAGTCAGGAGAACAGAAGCATACATGCCCAGGAAATAGAAGGTGGAGAGAAGATGGAAATAAGCAAACAAACAAAAACCTGGAATTAAAACAGAAGAGATCAAGTGGAGATTGGATGAAGAGGACAAAGGAAGCAAAAGAAGTAAAGGACAGAGCAGAAAGAGGAGCAGGTACTTTTAGGAAACGAGAAAGGCAGTACAAGGCAGATTAGAGACTTCTAAGTAATGGCAAGCCAGGAAGTATGACTAGAAACTTTCTTTCCCTTCCAAACCTGCATTCTCCCATGTATTTCCACAGAGTTCAATGAAGGATGTTCAAGATTCCTGATCCCCCATCTTAGTCTGGTGCCAATCCTCTTACTCCCCAGAGCACACAGTAGTCTGGCTCAACATGGGAGACTCATCTCCATCTGGCCCTGCGCCATTCCTCTATCCAACTTCCCTACAAGTTCCTATCCTCAAACTTCAACCCTGCAGCTTTCACAGTTGCAAGCCTGGCTTTAGTCCCACCACAACCCCTGCTCTGGCCATGTGTCCAATACCAGAATGGTGGGTTGGTGCCATCATTTTCTGGTGGAGACAAACTTACTAGATGGAGACAGTGATCTCTGCCTTGGAAGGATATTTCTGGCTCTGTCCAAATCTCCTATAGTCTGGCTTTCAAAAAGGAGAGTTTATGCCTGAGCTTCAGCTTCTTCTACTTCCCCAGGGAAAGACTGCTTTGCTGGCCCTGGAGAAGCCAGAGAATCAGAAGCCCAGTGTTTACTTATCCTTTAGGGAAAGCTTTTCTCTCAGCTCTTCATTCTGTGATCCCTAACTGGCGACAATGCTGCCCCTGAAGACAAAGGGAGAGGCACATAGTTAATTACCTTGAATGAGTTGAATGGGTAGAATGTGACCCTTAGGAAGTAAAAGTGTGATTAATTACACAAAAGTGAAATCTTAGGGCAAGAAAATTCGATGCAAAATGTCAATACCAAGTTCTAATTTTCCAGAAACGTATTTTTAGAAAATATGCATAATGGACATGAAACCGATCATGTGTATTTCTATACTGATGCTTTGAAGTAACTATGAAACACTCAGATTCCCTCCCTAATTTTTCTCCGCATCCTCACCAGCATCTGTCATTTCCTGACTTGTTCATTTTAGCCATTCTGACTGGTGTGAGGTGGTATCACATTGTGGTTTTGATTTGTATTTCCCTGATGCCCAGTGATGTGGAGCACTTTTTCATGTGTCTGTTGGCCATCTGGATGTTTTCTTTGCAGAAATGTCTGTTCGTGTCCTCTGCCCATTTCTTGATTGGATTATTTGTTCTTTGGGTGTTGAGTTTGATAAGCTCTTTATAGATTTTGGATAGTAGCCCTTTATCTGATATGTCGTTTGCAAATATCTTCTCCCATTCTGTCAGTTGTCTTTTGGTTTTGTTGACTGTTTCCTTTGCTGTGCAAAAGCTTTTGATCTTGATGAAGTCGCAGTAGTTCATTTTTTCCCTTGCTTCCCTTGCCTTTGGCATTGTTCCGAGGAAGAAGTAGCTGCGGCTGAGGTCGAAGAGGTTGCTGCCTGTGTTCTCCTCAAGGATTTTGATGGATTCCTTTCTCACATTGAGGCCCTTCATCCATTTTGAGTCTATTTTCGTGTGTGGTGTAAGGAAATGGTACAATTTCATTTTTCTGCATGTGGCTGTCCAATTTTCCCAACACCATTTGTTGAAGAGGCTGTCTTTTTTCCATTGGATATTTCCTGCTTTGTTGAAGATTAGCTGACCATAGAGCTGAGGGTCTATTTCTGGGCTCTCTATTCTTTTCCATTGATCTATGTGTCTGTTTTTGTGCCAGTACCATACTGTCTTGATGATGACATCTTTGTAATTGAGCTTGAAGTCTGGAATTGTGATGCCACCGACTTTGGCTTTCTTTTTCAATATTCCTTTGGCTATTCGAGGTCTTTTCTGGTTCCATATAAATTTTAGGATTATTTGTCCCATTTCTTTGAAAAAATTGGAAGGGGTTTTGATAGGCATTGCATTAAATGTGTAGATAGCTTTAGGTAGCATAGACATTTTCAGAATATTTATTCTTCCAATCCATGAGCATGGCACATTTTCCCATTTCTTTGTGTCTTCCTCAATTTCTTTCATGAGTACTTTATAGTTTTCTGAGTATAGATTCATTGCCTCTTTGGTTAGGTTTATTCCTAGGTATCTTATGGTTTTGGGTGTAATTATAAATGGGATTGACTCCTTAATTTCTCTTTCTTCTGTCTTGTTGTTGGTGTAAAGAAATGCAACTGATTTCTGTGCATTGATTCTATATCCTGACACTTTACTGAATTCCTGTACAAGATCTAGCAGTTTTGGAGTGGAGCCTTTTGGGTTTTCCACATATAGTATCATATCACCTGCAAAGAGCGATAGTTTGACTTCTTCTTTGCCGATTTGGATGCCTTTAATTTCTTTTTGTTGTCTGATTGCTGAGGCTAGGACTTCTAGTACTATGTTGAATAGCAGTGGTGATAGCAGACATCCCTGCCGTATTCCTGGCCTTACTGGAAAAGTTCTCAGTTTTTCTTCATTGAGAATGATACTTGCAGTGGGTTTTTCATAGATGGCTTTGATAATATTGAGGTATGTGCCTTCTATCCCTACACTTTGAAGAGTTTTGATTAGGAAGGGATGTTGCACTTTGTCAAATGCTTTTTCAGCATCTATTGAGAGTATCATATGGTTCTTGTTCTTTCTTTTGTTAATGTATTGTATCACATTGATTGATTTGCAGATGTTGAACCAAACTTGCTGCCCTGGAATAAATCCCACTTGGTCATGGTGAATAATCCTTTTAATGTACTGTTGGATCCTATTGGCTAGTATTTTGGTGGAAATTTTCACATCTGTATTCATCAAGGGATATTGGTCTGTAATTCTCTTTTTTGATGGGATCCTTGTCTGGTTTGGGGATCAAGGTGATGCTGGCCTCATAAAATGAGTTTGGAAGTTTCCCTTCTATTTCTATTTTTTGAAACAGTTTCAGGAGAACAGGAATTAATTCTTCTTTAAATGTTTGGTAGAATTCCCCTGGGAAGCCATCTGGCCCTGAGCTTTTTTTTTGTTTGGAGATTTTTGATGACTGTTTCAATCTCTTTACTGGTTATGGGCCTATTCAGGTTTTCTATTTCTTCCTGGTTCAGTTTTGGCATTTTATATGTCTCTAGGAAAGCATCCATTTCTTCCAGATTGTCAAATTTGTTGGCATAGAGTTGCTCATAATATGTTCTTATGATTGTTTGTATTTCTTTGGTGTTGGTTGTGATCTCTCCTCTTTCATTCATGATTTTATTTATGTGGGTCCTTTCTCTTTACTTTTGAATAAGTCTGGCCAGGGGTTTATCAATCTTATTAATTCTTTCAAAGAACCAGCTCCTAGTTTCATTGATTTGTTCTATTGTTTTTTTGGTTTCTATTTCATTGATTTCTGCTTTGATCTTTATTATTTCTCTTCTCCTGCTGGGTTTAGGCTTTCTTTGTTGCTCTTTCTCAAGCTCCTTTAGGTGTAGGGTTAGGTTGTGTATTTGAGACCCTTCCTGTTTCTTTAGATAAGCTTGTATCTTATATATTTTCCTCTCAGGACTGCCTTTCCTGTGTCCCACAGATTTTGGACCGTTGTGTTTTCATTATCATTTGTTTCCATGATTTTTTTCAATTCTTCTTTAATTTCCTGGTTGACCCATTCATTCTTTAGAAGGATGCTGTTGAGTCTCCATGTATTTGTGCTCTTTCCAAATTTCCTCTTGTGATTGAGTTCTAGCTTCAGAGCATTGTGGTCTGAAAATATGCAGGGAATGATCCCAATCTTTTGATACCGGTTGAGACCTGATTTATGACCTAGGATGTGATCTATTCTGGAGAATGTTCCATGGGCACTAGAGAAGAATGTGTATTCTGTTGCTTTGGGATGGAATGTTCTGAATATATCTGTGATGTCCATCTGCTCCAGTGTGTCATTTAAGACCTTTATTTCCTTGTTAATCTTTTGCTTGGATGATCTCTCCATTTCAGTGAGGGGTGTGTTAAAGTCTCCTACTATTATTGTATTCTTGTCAATGTGTTTCTTTGATTTTGTTATTAATTGGTTTATATAGTTGGCTGCTCCCATGTTAGGGGCATAGATATTTAAAATTGTTAGATCTTCTTGTTGGACAGACCCTTTGAGTATGATGTAGTGTCCTTCCTCATCTCTTATTATAGTCTTTGGCTTAAAATCTAATTGATCTGATATAAGGATTGCCACCCCAGCTTTCTTCTGATGTCCAACAGCATGGTAAATTGTTTTCCACCCCCTCACTTTCAATCGGGAGGTGTCTTCAGGTCTAAAATGAGTTTCTTGTAGGCAGCATATGGATGGTTTTTTTTTTTTTATCCATTCTGAAACCCTGTGTCTTTTGATAGGGGCATTTAGCCCATTTACATTCAGGGTAACTACTGAGAGATATGAATTTAGTGCCATTGTATTGCCTGTAAGGTGACTGTTACTGTATATTGTCTCTGTTCCTTTCTGATAATACTTTTAGGGTCTCTCTTTGCTTAGAGGACCCCTTTCAATATTTCCTGTAGAGCTGGTTTGGTGTTTACAAACTCTTTCAGTTTTTGTTTGTCCTGGAAGCTTTTTATGTCTCCTTCTGTTTTCAATGATAACCTAGCTGGATAAAGTATTCTTGGCTGCATGTTTTTCTCATTTAGTGCTCTGAATATATCATGCCAGTTCTTTCTGGCCTGCCAGGTCTCTGTGGATAAGTCTGCTGCCAATCTAATATTTTTACCATTGTATGTTACAGACTTTTTGTCCTGTCTGCTTTCAGGATTTTCTCTTTGTCGCTAAGACTTGTACATTTTACTATTAGATGGCGGGGTGTGGACTGATTCCTATTGATTTTGAGGCGTGTTCTCTGCACCTCCTGGATTTTGATGCTTGTTCCCCTTGCTATATTAGGGAAATTCTCTACAATAATCCTCTCCAGTATACCTTCTGCTCCTATTTCTCTTTCTTCTTCTTCTGGAATCCCAATTATTCTAATGTTGTTTCGTCTTATGGCATCACTTATCTCTCGAATTCTCCCCTCATGGTCCAGTAGTTGTTTGTCTCTCTTTTGCTCAGCTTCTTTATTCTCTGTCATTTGGTCTTCTATTTCACTAATTCTTTCTTCTGCCTCATTTATCCTAGCAGTAAGAGCATCCCTTTTTGATTGCACCTCATTAATAGCTTTTTTTATTTCAACTTGATTAGACTTTAGTTCTTTTATTTCTCCAGAAAGGGCTTTTATTTCTCCTGACAGGGTTTCTCTAATATCTTCCATG
>ML093526.1:0-51554 GCA_003697995.1 Taxidea taxus jeffersonii
GCTTTAACCCACTGAGCCACCCAGGTGCCCCCAGAGCCTGGATTCTTATGGGTCATGTCAAATGAGCCGAGGATGAGCATGCCCCCCAGAGATGGAAGCCACAGCTGATGGACCCTGCTGACCATGGACTAAATCTAAGACTCAAAAGACTATGAATTCATTGTTGCTCCTATTGTTACCTGTTTGTATAAGAGCTTCTGAGTCACTTCATAAGAAACATTTTTAAAAAAGTATAGGTGGAAAGTTAGACGAACGGAATTAGGAAAAATGGAAAAAGTTATGCAAAGTGGTGAATGGCTAACTCATCAGCGGACTGTGCATTAATGTTACTTTTTGGTCCCTGCATTATAAACACCCTAATGTCATTTGTACAAGAGAAAATTGGAGCGATGAAAATGTTAGTCTTACATTCTCAACATAACCCCTTACAAAAGGAGAACTAGAACTGGCTGAAAAGTCAAGGATTTGACTAATCTCCAAAGAAAAGGGGGGGGGGAATGTAAGGGCCTACTTAGCCAGAGGGAGCCATTTTGTTGTTTATGCAGTAAACTTAGATTGACTCTGCCCCTCCCAGAGGAATTTACTTAAAAACAAGTCTGGGAAACCAGTCCCAGGTAGCAAAGCCCAGACACAAGAGCGGATCAAGCTAGGTGGAGACATCCAATCAGTGGGGCACACATATATGTAGTAGGGTAAATTGAAATCTCATTGACTACCTGTGTATGACCTAGTATGTGCAGATTTCTTTGTGTGTTGCAATCTTATTGGCCACCCATTTGTGACCTAGAACGACTGTGCAGTTTTCTCTGTGTTGCAATCTCATTGGCTACTTGTGTGTGTAGCCAGGCTCAACCACATGGCTTTTACTCTAAAAAGTTAGTCTGTGAGGCTGAGGGCGGTTGCCCCTTTGTAAGAGACAACCCCAACCGGTCGGTTTGATTCTCGATGCTTGGCGCAAAATAAAGCTTTCCTTGACTTTCACTTTGTTTCAGTCTCGCTCCTTTGATTACGGACCTTTCATATCCATGTCAGTGTTTTAATTAATGGTGCCTCTGTGTGGCACATTTACTTTGTAGTGTTTATGACTATCACTGTAAATACAACCTCAGTATTAATTTTTCCTCTTGAAGCACAGTTTTCTTCTTTTCCTTTAAAACATGGTTTCCAGGTGATGATATCTGTCAGCGGTGGAACTGATAAGTCCATCAGTAATTGGCCAGCTGACCTGCCATGCCGTTGGTCACCAGAATGATGCCAATCTGAGAAATCCTTGGTAATTGGCCAGTGCATAGTGGTGCCAACATATGATGGTGACATCACATGAAGAAGGCATTGTGATGTCCCAGGGCAGTTATAAAAGCTTGGCAAAAACCCAGGCTCCAGTGAAGATAGATATGGCAGTTCAGTCACATATCTTCCTTTTCTTCCTTGACTTCTCTGCCCTGTTCCCTGCCCCTGCCCATGGCAATCCCCCTGCCCACTCCTCCTGCCCTGGTCTTCTCTCCAACACTCTACACACCACTATCATGTTAGCACCTACATTTGAGCCCCTCTGTGGTCCAGAGAGTCCTCATACCCATACATGCAAAACCTAGACCCATTCCACACTATGAGGCTGGCCCAGGTCCTCAGGGAGGCATTCACATTTGGCACGTGGGAGTGGGACACTGGCTACCAGAGTACCATGGATTCTCAGCCAGCTGGGCCCCACACCTCTGGGGGCACAGGAATGTTCAGTACAGGAAAGCTGAGTCCACGTCCTAAGGGAACACTGGTCACACTACTACTCTGAAGCCCTCCAGTCTGGCTCAGCACAGGGCACCTGAATGCTCTGAACATCCAGCCCACCCAGATGTGCACAGTGTGTGGAATGTCTGGAGACACCAAGCATAGAGGGAATTTTACGAAACAAGTAGGTCCTGGGAAAAGGAATCACCATTTTCTCTCTATGTGTATTAGTCATTTACAACACTGGCCCTCAGTCCATGGACTTTCTGAAACAGCTCAGCAGTGGACAAAATAATTCCCTAGAAACCTGGCTAACCTGGAGCCCACAGACCATCAATCCTCAAACACAGCCTAAGAAAGAGAAATTCAGGCCTCAGAACAGAGCACCTGCCAAGAACCCAAAGACGGGGAGGCTTCTGATCCTATTTGACACTGGGTAGATGAGTCACACAGACACTTGGTGGACAAGGAGTCTCCATACCTCAAGTTGGCCAGCCCAAGGTAGCACAAGGCAAGTAAGCCCTGAGAACAGGTTTCCCAAGTGCCATGAAACCATGCGCCCTACATCCCAGCACTGTATCGGGAAAACGATTCAACTCAACAGAAGCATTACCATGGGCCTTTGTACCCAGTGGACAAAAACTCAGCTTTCTATAAGGCCAAAGAGACACCTGGACACCAGACTCACCATGTGATCACGGATCAGGAGACCAACAATTTAGAGGTCTGCTAGGCCAAGCAGGCACCTGGGAAGCAGGTCCACCATGTGCTTTTGGACCTGGAGACCAAAAAGTCAGATGTCTGGTAAGCTAAGTAGGCACCATTACAGTGGGCTCACCATGGTCCCTTGGATATTAAGCCCAAGAAAGAAGCTCTGGGCTAGGCCAAGAAGACAACTGGACTTGCGGCTCACCATGTGCCCTTAGACCTGGAAACCAACAAATCAGCTCTTTGCTTGGCCAAGCAGGCACCATGGCAGTGGGCTTAACATGTGCCCTTGGGTCTGGAGGCCAACAATATAGCTCTGTGATAAGCCAAGTAGGTGACTTCACAAATGGCTCAACATGTGCCCATGGACCTGGAAGCCAAAAAATGAGGTCTCTACTAGGCCAAGCAGGCACCTGGACAGCTGGTTCACCATGTGGCTTTGGACCTCAAGACCAATAACACAGCTCTTGATTAGGTCAAGCAGCCACTTGGACAGCAAGCTTACCATGAGACCTTGGACTTGGCGACCAGTAAATGAACCCTCAGTTAGGCCAAGCACATACCTTGAGAGTGGGATCACCATGTACCTTTGGACCTGAAACTAACAACACAGCACTTTGCTAAGCCAAGAGGGCACCTGAATAGCAGGCTCACCATGCATTCTTTAATGACAATAAGAAACACACAGTTCTGCACCAGGCCAAGCAGAAAAATAGACAGTAGGCTCACCATGTGCCCTGCAACCAGGAGACCAAAAAGTGAGCTGTCTGGTGGGCCAAGCAGACACCTGGGCAGCAGGATTACCATGTGCCCTTGGACCTGGAGACAAACTCAGCTGTCTTATATGTCATGTAGGCACCTGGTAATAATTTGCACCATGGGCTCTTGGACCTCAAAACCAACAAATCAGCTCTGTGCTCAAGCGACTAGGAATGTTGATAGCAAGCTTACCATGGGAACTTGGTCCAGTAGACCAAAAAATAAGCTGTGTGCTAGGCCAAGCGGGGATGATGAATGTGGGCTCACCATATGCCCTTGGATCTGGAGATCAATAACTGAGCTGTCTGATAGGCCTACCAGGCACCTGGACAGCGATTTCACTGTACGCCTTTGGACCTGGAGACTAACAATGCATCTCTGCACTAGGCCAAGAAGGCAAATGGGCAGCAAGTTCAGGATGTTTCCTTGGACACAGATTCTTCCTTCTCATCAGAGTACAGCACGCTCAAACACTCAGATTTCCAGCTGGTGTCAGATTATGAGACTTCCAAACCTGCTCAGCATTGGACCTAGTTATCCAATGCAGCCATGGAGACCTGGGAGCCTCCAAACTATGAGCCATCCATCGCCGGACAGCACAGGACTAAGAAGCCAATGGGACACCAACTTGTCCCAAAAACCTATGGTAGTATGCTTTTCACCTCTGCAGAAAAGTAAGCATTTGAGTCTCTTCTTACTTTCGATGTCCTTCAGCCTGAGGTCCTTTTGACCTGCTATCTGTGCAATGTTCATTTTTGGGATGTTCTACTCCTGAGAATAAAACTAAACCATGAGATGAAACAGGCCAGTAGTTTGAAGACTTTTATTCAAACTTATGGCATGAAATGAAGAGAGGCGATGGGAGGAAATTGTGGAGGAGACCCAGGCCATGAACACTGTGGAGTTATTGGCTGAAATCCTCCAGCTGAAGGAGAAGTGTTACATTCTCAAAGGAGTGGTGGATGCCTTAAAGCAAGAAGCCAAGCAGTGCACTGAGAGGCAGGCTCAGCTCCATGAGGTGGAGAGTTTCTTCATTTAAATAAGGTATTCCTGGATATTTCTGCCTTACATGCAGTGCCCAAGTGTTAATGTTTGTTCACTCACCCATTATGGCATAGAAGGGGAGTTATGAAATAGATGTTCATCTCCCCAATTGATGGTATGGTATGAATTTGAAAAAAAGCCAAACAATCCTTTTAAAATAAAAAAAACTACAAAAAATATTATTTCTAAATAACTGATTTCCTAAAAAGGACCCCTTGGTGTTTGTAAAGGGCAGACTGTCTTAAAGTCACTACTATCCCTTAGAATCTATCACATTCTCCTGAGGTTGGGGTCTCCATGGCTCTGAGAATATTTTGGTTAAGCATGCAGAGTTGACACTGAGCATAACCTGCCTGTCCTCATCAACTTGTTCAGACTTACTAATCTCTAGAACCAAAGCAGAGGACCATAGTTCAGCAGCATTCTGATTGGAAGGAATAGACAATCCATGTGTCAGTTCACAGGTATTTCTGCATAAAGCATTATCAAAGACCAATTTTTCAGATTTTTGCTAAATTTGAGGTTGGCCTATGATGTTATTGCTTCAGACTGTGGCCAGGAAAACAGCTGTTGATCCAGGACAGATTCGTCTGTGATGCAGTCCTTGGAAGAACAGATGTGACAAGACCATGAAAGAAGGGTAGAGAGACTGCAGAGGCATGGTATGATTCCCTGTCTCTGGGAATCGTTACATGATACCAGGAGGCAGAATGGTATGAGTGGCTAAACTGCGGGCTCCATTATGACCAAAGAAGCACTGCAGGAATTGGGGAGAAATGTGGGATTTACATTGGGTGCTTTAGGTGCATGATGGTTTGAACAGAGTGAGGCACAGTGGAACAGAGGTGGGAATAGGTGCACCTTGGAGAATGTAGGGCCTGCTTGGGTATAAAGAATGAGGCCAATTCCAGGAGTAAATACTGACCTTCTGATAAATTGGACACTGGGTGTCAAAATGGAGTTGGAAGGTGAGATTCCTGGGTGGCATCTCCTGGGCTATGGTCCATCTTAGGTGTAGGGATGTGTAGTGGGAGTGTAGGTGTGATGCAAATGCCAGTGATCTGGCGTCTACATTTGACTCCAACTGAGATTGTAGGGGAAGTGCCTAGAGCTGTGGCTCCTTGGCTGAGCTCAGTAATGACAGTATGCACAAAGCACCTGGGCATACACAGATGGGAACCATAAGGAAGTTTCCTCTGGGGGTCGAAATGAATTTCAAGGGAACTTGGAAAATCAGAGGCATTCAACCATAAGATGGATGATGTCTGAGCTAATTTGAGGGTGCTGTTTCCAGGAGCCAATGAGGCTGCTGGAGTCCAAGTTACTTAAGTGTAAGGGGGGCTTACACTTGCTTTTGTGTTCCTAGCACTCAGAAACTCCTGTGATTAGCTGCTCAGACCATGCTCACTGTACCAATGGTCCCACAAACCTCAGGCCCCTGCTTTGATTGACACCCCAGAGTTGCTCACAACTTCAGTCCCCATTCCTTCATATTGAAAATGAGGGCGAGTTTTGTAGGAGGTGATATCTTGGCAGGAGAAGGAAGGTTTGGGAAGGGGATCTACAAGGGCAGAGACAGATGCAGTCTAGAGGCAGAAAGGAAGAAGGGACGGTAGACATAGGTCCTTGTCCCGGCCTTTTCTCCCCAAGGCAAAATATCAGCTTTGGGAAGCTAGTGTGTGAGATGACTATCCCATATCCAGCCTTTGCTGCCCCTTTGGGCTATACGGTATCACAAGACAGCATTTACCATGTCACAGACCAGCACCAGACCCATCCTGCCTCCTTCACTCTTGCTTGACACCCACACCTTAGGGTTCCGGGATCATTGGGTCATTTGGACCTCCCATGAGCTGGGGTGGTATTGCTTTACTTAAGAGTGTGCTGACTGCTACAGATAGGAAGGGAACTAGAGACATAGATTTATAGATTCACAGAAGCCGCAGGTATTTCAGAAGGGTCCTCAAAAATTTAAACATAGAGCTACCCTAGGACACAGCAATTGCACTACTGGGTATTAACCCCAAATATACAGATGTATTGAAAAGAAGGGTCATATGTACCCCAGTGTTCATAGCAGTAATGGCCACAATAGCCAAACTGTGGGAAGGGTCAAGGTGCCCTTCAACAGACGAATGGATAAAGAAGATGTGGTCCATATATATAATGGAATTATACAATGGAATATTACTATCAGAACTATCAGAAAGGAAGAATACCCCACTTTTGAGTCAACATGGAAGGGACTGCAGGAAATTCTGCTGATTATAAGGTGTCAAGCAGAGAAAGTCAATTATCATATGGTTTCACGTAGTTGTGGAGAATAAGGAATAATATGGAGCATATTAGGAGAAGAAAGGGAAAAGGGAAGGTGGGGGGAATTGGAGGGGAAGATGAACCACAAGTGATGTAAACTCGAAGAAACAGATGGTTTTAGAGGGGAAGGGATTGGGGATATTGATGAGGCTGGCGGTGGTTATTAAGGTAGGCATGTACTGGATGGATGTATATATAACTCATATAACGTTGTTTTACTTAAACCATGAGACTAAGAACTCTACGTCAAAAACTAATGATGTATTGTATGGTGACTAACATTACATAATCAATTTTTTTTTAAAGGATCACATACTGAGTCACAAATCAGGTCTCAACTAATGCCAAAAGAGATTTTCCCCTGCATTTTTCAGACAATAATGCTTTGAAACTGGAACCTGATCAGAAGAGGAATTTTAGAAGGAATTCAAACATTTGGAGATCAAGAGCATCCTGCCAGGGAATGATCGCATCAGCCAGGAGATTAAAGAAGAATTTAAACAATTCATTGCAAATAATGAAAATGAAACCATATTGGTTCAGAACTTATGGAATGCTGAAAAGTTGGTCTTTAGGTGGGATTACGTAGTCATCCAACAAGTTAGAAAAATCCCAAATACCCAAGCTGAATTTACACCTGGAAAAAGAACAGCAAATAGAGCTGAAACCAAGCAGGAGAAGAAAAAGAATAAAGATTAGAGCAGAAATCAATGAAATAGAAACTAGTGTAGCCGCAGAGCCCACGAACAAAAAAAAAGAAGCTGGTTCTCAGAACAAATTAATCAGATCGATAAACCTCTGGCCACAGGTAGCCAAAAGAAAAGATAAAGGACCTAAGATAATAAAACCTGGAAGGAAAGGGGGGAGATCATGACAAATTCCAAAGAAACAGGGAATTGTTAAGACACATTATCAGCAACTATATCCCAACAAAGTAGGTCATCTGGAAGAAATAGATGCATTCCTGGAAACTTGTAATCTACCAAGTCTGAAACAAGAAGAATAAACAATCTGAACAGACCAATAACCAACAAGGGATCAGGAATCAAAAACCTCCCCCAAAACACAAGAGTCCAAGGCCAGATACCTTCCAAGAGGAATTCTACCAAAAATTTTAATAATAAATTATGCCTATTCTGCTGAAGCTGTTTCCAAAAAAAATAGAACTGGAAGGAAAGCTTCCAACTCATTTTCAGGGACCGAGCATTACCTTGACCCACAAGCAGACCCATAAAAAAGGATAATTACAGATGAATAACCTCGGTAACACTAATACCAAATTATTCAACTAGATACAAGCCAGTAGGATTCCATGGTACATTAACAGGTTTATTCACCACCACCAGGTGAGGTTTATTCCTGAGATGCAAGGGAGGTTCAACATTCACAAATCAATCAATGTGACTGGTCAAATAAACCAAAGAAAGACAATGACCATATCATCCTGCCATTTGATGCAGAAAAAGCATTTGGCAAAATACAACATCCTCTCATGGTTAAAAATCCCCAAGACACAGAGATATAGGGAACATATCTCATACTATAAAAGCCATCTATGAAGAGCCCACAACAAATATAATTCTCAGTGGAAAAAACTGACAGCTCTTCCCTTAAGGTCAGGAACATGGCAGGGATGCTCACTCTCACCACCTTTGTTGAACATAACTTTAGAAGTCCTGGCCTCAGCATTTGGACAATGATAGCAGATAAAATGGATTCAAGTTGTCATAGAAGAAGTCAAATCGTCTCTCTTTGCATATGACAATATACTTTATGTGGAAGACCCAAAAGACTTCACTCCTGAATGACTTGAACTCACACAGCAATTCAGAAATGTGTAGGATTCCAAAATCAAAACACAGAAAACTCTTGCTCTTCTATACACTAACAACATGAATAGAGGAAGAGAAATTAAGCGGTCAATTCCATTAACAGTACACCCAAGCCCATAAGATGCCTAGGAATAAACCCAACCAAAGAGGTAAATGATTTATACTGTATAAACTACAGGACACTGAGGAAGGACATTGAGGAAGACACAAAGTGATGGAAAAATATTCCATGCTCCTGGATTGGAAGAATCAACACTGTAAAAATTCATATGCTGTCCAGAGCAATCTACACGTTCAATGCAATCCTTATCAAAATGGCCTCAAAACTTTTCACAGCCCTAAAACAAACAAACTTACAATTTCCACGTAACCAGAAAGGATGCTGAATAGCCAGGGGATTGTTGAACAAGAAAACAAACGCTGGGCACATCACAATGCCTGACTTCAAGCTACTTTACAAAGCTGTGATCATCAAGACAGCATGTACTGGCACAAAAGCAGACCCATTGCTCAGTGGAACAGAATAGAGACCCCAGAAATGGACCCTCATGTCTATGGTCAACTAATCTTTGACAAAGCAGGAAAGAATACTCAGTGGAAAGAATACAGTGTCTTCAATAAATGGTGCTAGGAAAATTGGACAGTCACATACAGAAGGATGACACTGGACCTTCTCTTACACTATATGCAGCCATAAACTCAAAATGGGTGAAATGCCTCAATGTGAGACAGGAATCATTCAAAATCCTAGAGGGGAACCCTGACAGCAACCTCTTCAACCTCAACCAGAACAACTTCTTGCAATACATGTCTCTAAAGATGTGGGGGGGAAAAATGAATTACTGTTTCTCGTGATAAAGGGATTCTGCATAGCAAAGGGACCAATCAACAGAACTTCCTATTGGGAGAAGATATTTGCAAGTGATATATCCAATAAGGGATTAATATACAACATATAGAAAGAACTTATACATGATAGACATAATATTCAAAAATTTGAGTAACTATATATGTTTATCTTCTGAATTAATCTTTAACTCAACTATTCAAAGAACTACACAAAGTATCAGAACTAATTTCTAAACTTTGTTCTGGGGACATGCTGAGCAATTGGTATTTTCACCTTAATCATGTCTGTGGACCTTCTCAAGTGAATACATACATAAAACACTAGGTATTCTCCTTCATCTACAAAGATGTCCTGAAATCACTGTTGTTGTTAAGTTTTTATGGAGTTATCTAAAATGTCAAGGGCAGGGATGAGACAAAAGTATACATATTGGTTTGAAAAATATTCAAAGAATTCAATTTAGAAAAATGACTTCATTCATAGGATGGTGGGAGGACCAATGTCAGGTCTCCAAACCAGTATATCTGTTACTATGCAAGATAATTAATAGTATATGTCTTATGGCATTGTTATTTTTATTTATCATTTAAGGCTGAGATATTTTTCCAAATGCTTAAGATGATTTTAATTAAAATTAATAAAGAACTATTTTAATAAATTATTAGAATTAACAATTGATACATTCCAACATTTAAATAACAGAAATCCAAAAGAAAATCTTATTTGTCAAAGTCGAATTAAAGATAAATCTGTTACCTATTTTATCCTTTCATGTAGATATATAATTAAATGTTAAAAAGTAAATAAATTACTTACAAACTTTTGTGTTAAAAAAACATAATTCTATCTTTTAATTTCAAACAAAACATGATAGAATTATTGAGAGAATTGGTATTGTACCTTCTAATCTCTTATGAACTTGTAGTAAATATGGTGGAAGTGATATTTTTAATCAGTGGGTGCTATCTACAAGCATCACTGTACTTCTTTACTCAATTTGTGGTAAATTAAACTAAGGTCTACACTAAATGATACTATGTTTATGTGAATGTGATCACTTTAGAGTAATAAGAATTCTCTCTGGCAAATATATAGTAAATTTGTGAAAGCAAATGAACTTGCAAATATGATAATTTATTTGAACTAAGATTTTCAGAAAAATAATTGAATTTGAAACAGACATATTATCACTGATTGATACAGCTAACAGGAGGTAAATGAAAAGTTCCTAAAGGTTAAATTAACTCCTAATACTAAGATCTTTTTAAAAATGTGGGTGTTTGTTTTTTGTCTTTTTCCCCCTTTCATTCTTAAGGCCTATAGTGTTGTAAATCTGCCTCACAAAATACATCTTAAGAACAATTCATAAAAAAAAGACTAAGCCTCCCCCCAAAATTTCTAGTGTTGCATTACTCTTAAAAAAAAAATATATATATATATATACATATATATATATATGCATTTTTATATTTCTTTTCAGTGTTCCAGAATTCATTGTTTATACACCACACCCAGTGCTCCATGCAATACGTATCCTTCATAATACCCACCACCAGGCTCACCCACCCTCCCACCCCCTGCCCTCCAAAACCCTCAGATTGTTTTTTCCGAGTGCACAGTCTCTCATGGTTAATCTCACCCTCCACCAACTCCCTTCTCCTTTCCACCTCCCCAAGTCCTCTGTGTTATTCCTTATACTCCACAAATAAGTGAAACCATAGGCTAATTGACTCTCTCAGCTTGACTTATTTCACTCAGCATAATCTCCTCCAGTCCCGTCCATGTTGATACAAAAGTTGGGAATTCATCCTTTTTGATGGAGGCATGATACTCCATAGTGTATCTGCACCATATCTTCCTTATCCATTCATCTGTTGAAGGACATCTTGGTTCTTTCCACTGTTTGGCGAACGTGGCCATTGCTGCTATGAACATTGAGGTACACATGGCCCTTCTTTTCACTACATCTGTATCTTTGGGGCACATAGCCAGTAGTGAAATTGCAAGGTCATAGGGAAGCTCTATTTTTAGTTTCTTAAGGAACCGCCACACTGTTCTCCAAAACAGCTAAAACAACTTGTATTCCCACCAACAATGTAAGAGAATTCCCCTTTTTCCACATCCTCTCCAGCACACGTTGTTTCCTGTCTTGCTAATTTTGGCCATTCTGACTGGTGTAAGGTGGTATCTCAATGTAATTTTGATTTGAATCTCCCTGATGGCTATTGATGATGAACATTTTTTCATGTGTCTGTTAGCCATTCATAAGTATTCATTGGAGAAGTGTCTGTTCATGTCTTCTGCTCATGTTTTGATATGATTATCTGTTTTGTGTGTGTTGAGTTTGAGGAGTTCTTTATAGATTCTGGACATCAATCTTTTGTCTATATTGTCATTTTATGAATATCTTCTCCCATTCCATGGGTTTCATCATTGTTTTGTTGATTGTTTCCTTTGCTGTGCAGAAGCTTATAATCTTGTTGAAGTCCCCAGAATTCATTTTTGCATTTGTTTCCTTTGCTTTTGGAGACATATATTGAAAGAAGTTGCTGTGGCTAATGTCGAAGAGGTTACTGCCTACTACTGTTCTCCTCTAGTATTCTGATGGATTCCTGCCTCAGGTGGAGGACTTTTATCCATTTCAAGTTTATCGTTGTGTATGGTCTAAGAGAGTGGTAGAGTTTCATTCTTCTACATATAGCTGTCCAATTTTCCCAGCACCATTTATTGAAGAGACTGTCTTTTTCCACTGTATATTTTTTCCTGCTTTGTCGAAGATTGTTTGACCATAGAGTTCCTCAACTCTATGGGTCCATATCTGGGCTCTCTACACTGTTCCACTGGTCTATGTGCCTGTTTTTATGCCAGTACCATGCTTGTCTTGGTGATCACATCTTTGCAGTAAAACTTGCAATCAGGGAATGTGATGCCCTTAGTTTTGTTTTCCTTTTTCAACATTTCCTTATCAATTCGGGGTCTCTTCTGATTCCATACAAATTTTAGGATTATTTGCTGCAGGTCTTTGAAAAATACCGGTGGAATTTTGATCGGAATGGCATTGAAAGTGTAGATTGCTATAGGCAGTATAGACATTTTAACAATGTTTATTCTTCTGATCCATGAGCATGGGGTGGTCTTCCATATTTTTTGTCTTCTTCAATTTATTTCATGAGTGTTCTGTAGTTCCTCAAGTACAGATCCTTCACCTCTTTGGTTAGGGTTATTCCCAGGTATCTTATGGTTCTTGGTGCTATAGGAAATGGAATAGATTCTCTAATTTCCCTTTCTGTACTTTCATTGTTAGTGTACAAGAAAGCAACTGATTTTGTACATTGATTTTGTGTCCTGCCACATTACTGAATTGCTGAATGAGTTCTAGTAGTTTGGGGGTGGAGTCTTTTGGGTTTTCCTTATACAATATCATGTCATCTGCAAAGAGAGGGAGTTTGACTTCTTCATTGCCAATTTGGACACCTTTTATTTTTCTTTGTTGTCTGCTGTTGCTAGTAGTTCTAATTCTATGTTGAACAAGAGTGGTGAGAGTGGGCATCCTTGTCGTGTTCCTGAAAAGGGAAGGCTATCAGCTTTTTCCCATTAAGGATGATATTTGCTGTGGGTTTTTTATAGATAGATTTTATGAACCTGAGGAATGTTCCCTCTATCCCTCTACTTTGAATCGTTTTAATAGGAACAATGCTCAATTTTGTCAAATGATTTTTCTGCATCAATTGAGGGGACCATGTGTTTTTTTCTCTCTTCTCTTATTGATTTGTTCTATCACACTGATTGATTTGGAATGTTGAACCACCGTTGCAACCCAGGGATGAATCCCACCTGGTCATAATGGGTAATCATTTTAATGTGCTGTTGGATCATATTAGCTAGGATCTTGTTGAGAATCTTAGCATCCATATTCTTCAGGGATATTGGTCTGAAATTCTCCTTTTTGGTGGGTTCTTTGCTTTGTTTGGGGATCAGGGTACTGCTGGCTTCATAAAACCAGCTTGAAATTTTACTTTTTGCTTCAATTTTTTGAAACAGCTTTAGGAGAGTGGGCATTATTTCTTCTTTCAATGTTTTTTTTTTTTTTTTTTTTTTTTTTTAGAATTCTCTAGGGAATCAGTCAGGTCCTGGGCTCTTGTGTTTTAGGAGGTTTTTGATCAATATTTCAATCTCCTTACTAGATATCATTCTATTCAGGTTGTCAACTTCTTCTCGGTTCAGTTTTTTAAGTTTACAGATTTCCAGGAATACATCAATTTCATCTATGTTGCTTAACTTATTGGTATGTAACTGTTGATAATAATTTTTGATGATTGTTTCTATTTCCTTGGTGTTAGTAATGATCTTTCCGTTTTCATACATAATTTTATTAATCTGGGCCTTCTTTCTTTTCTTTTATATTAGTTTGGGCAATGGTTTATCGATCTTACTTATTCTATCAAAATAACAGCTTCTAGTTTCATTGATGCATTCTACTGTGTCTCTAGTTTCTGTCATTGATCTCTGCTCTAATCTTGATTATTTTCCTTTTGTGTGTGGACATAGCTAAATTTGCTTTTGATTCTCCAGTTCTTTATGGTGTAAAGAGAGCTGGTGTATTCTGGATTTTTCTATTTTTTTTGAGGGAGGCTTGGATGGCTATGTATTTCCCCCTTAGGTCTGCCTTTGCTGTGTCCCCTGGTTTGGGGCCGAAGAGTCTTCATTCTCATTCATTTCCATGAATTGCTTAAGTTCTTCTTTGCTTTCCTGGTTGATCCAAGCATTCTTAAGCAAGGTGGTCTTTATCTTCCAGGTGTTTGAATTCCTTCTAAATTTTTCCTTGTGGTTGAGCTCCAGTTTCAAAACATTGTGATAGAATATGCAGGGAATAATCTAAATATTTTGGTATCAGTTGAGCCCTGATTTGTGAGCCAGTATGTGTTCTATTCTGGAGAAGGTTCCATGTGCACTTGAGAAGAATGAGTATTCTGTTGTTTTAGGATGGAATGTTCTGTATATATCTATGAGCTCCTCCTGGTCCAATGTTTCATTCAATGATCTTGTTTCTTTATTGACTTTCTGCTTGGATGATCTGTATATTACTGAGAGAGGTGTGTTAAGATCTCCTACTATTAATGTATTCACATCAATATGGCTCGTTATCTTGATTAACAGATTTCTTATGTAATTGGCTAATCCCATATTGGGGACATAATTATTTACAATTGTTGGATCTTCTTGATGGATAGTCCTTTGGGAATGACATAGTGTCCTTCTGTATCTCTGACTACAGTCTTTAGTTTAAAATCTAATGTTTCTGACATGAGAATCACTACCCCAGCCTTTTTTTGAGGCCCATTGGCATGAAATATGCTTCTCCATCCTTTCCCTTTCAGTCTGGGTGTATCCTTAGGATCAAAATGGGTCTCTTGTAGACAACATATGGATGTGTCCTGTCGTTTTATCTAATCTGCAACCCTGTGTCCTTTTATGGGTGCATTTTGGCCATTCACATTGAGAGTGATTATTGAGACATACGTTTTTATTGTCATCGTGTTATCTTTGAAGTCTTTCTTTCTGTATATTGTCTCCATATATTTCTGTTCAATGATATTCTTAGGATTTTCCTCCTTTATAGAACCCCCCTTAATATTTCCTTCAGTGTTGGCTTGGTGGTCGCATACTCTTTTAAACCTTGCCAGTCTTGAAAGCTCTTTAGCTATGCACTCATTTTGAATGTCAGTCTTGCTGTATAAAGTATTCTTGGCTGCTTGTTCTTCTCATTTAGTGACCTGAATACATCGTTCCAGCCCTTTCTGGCTTGCCAGGTTTCTGTGGATAGGTCTGACGTTACTCTGTTGGGCTTTCCTCTGTATGTAAGGAATTTCCTTGCCCTAACTGCTTTCAAGAGCTTCTGTCTACAATTATGATTCATCATTTTCACAATCAGTGTCTCGAGGTATTTCTAGATTCTATGATCTTGGAAGGAGACTTTTCTGCTTCTAGGACATGAACGCTGGTTCCATTCACAAAATTGGGAAAATTTTCATGGAGAATTTGTTCAACTCTATCCTCTAGTTTTCTTTCTTTCTCCTCCCCCTCAGGGATTCCAATAATTCTGACTTTGGAATGTTTCATGGCGTCATTTATTTCCCTAATTCTGTTTTCGTGGCTTCTAAGCTGTTTGTTCCAGGCTTTCTCCTAATCCTTTCTATCTATCTGTTTGTCCTCCAGATCACTAATTCTATATTCTGCCTCAGTTACTCTAGCTTTTAGAGAATTTAGATCAGAGTGGAACTCATTGAGAATATTGTGAATATCATCCCTGGTGACTTTCACTTCTGCCTTAATCAATTCCATTTTGTCATCAACAGCTCTTTCCAACCTAGCTATTGCCTGGATCATTGTAAGCCTGAATTCCCTTTCTGACATACTGTCTACATCCATATCCAATAGCTCTGATACAGAATTCCCAGTCTCTGAATTTTTCTTCTGTTGGGCATTCCTACTCCTAGTCATTTTGGTAAGAGTTAGCTGATCGGATGTAGCTGAATGTATTGAATGTGGTGCAGGCAAGGTGCACCCTGGAACACTTCTGAGCAATCAAGAGACCCTACCCAAGAGAAAGAAAAAAGAAAAAAGAGAGAGAGAGAGGCAGGAAAAAAAAGAAAGATGAAATAAAAGAGAAGAACCAGCCCAAATGGGCCCCAAGATAAGATTTATGAAGTATACAAACAAAACCGACAAACAAAAAGACAAACAAAAGTAGATGACAAGAAAAAAAAAAAAAAAAAAAAAAAAAAACAAACAAACAAACAAACAAAAGGCACTCATCAAAAAGAACCCCAAGTATAAGATTTAAATTCTACCAGGACAAAAACAAATACACAGAAACACTGCCCACTGGCATCTTCCCCCGTAGAGACCCAGAAGTGTATAATTCTAATCTCAGGCTGATTGCATGGGTGGTCAGAGTTCTTTGGTAGGTAATCAGCTCACTTTAGTGGACAGGTTGAAATGGCGCCTCCTACTATTTATCTGCCATTTTGTCCCCCCGCCCCCCCATTGTGGTTTCTTTACCACATTTACCATTTCACATGGACTATTTCAGTGCATTTTATCCCAAACAGGACACTGTCCTGCGTAACCACCACAAAACCCCAAGTGAGGAAATCATGACGGTTTCCACATTTTAACCCAGATCACAGGCCCACTTCAGCTTTTGCATCCAGCCACACTGTCTGAGATGTCTTCTCCATTCTGATCCAGTTTCCTTTTTTCTGGAACTGTTCTCAAGACTTTCGCCTATTTGCACAGCACTGATGGATTTAAGAAGCACAGAGGATTCTAGTCTTAGTAGTATTTGCATATGGTTTCTGTCACTGGGACTGTTTTCAGTGTCTATCCATGTTGTGACATGCATCAGTCCTTCCTTTTTTCATTATGATTAAACATAATAACATTGACCACTTCAAACATTTCAGGTACACAGTTCTGCAGCGTTAGCTGAGTTCCAATGATTGTACACTATTCTCCAGAACTTTTTCATTCTCCCCAAGGGAGACTGCAGGCATGAAAGAACAACTCCCCATTGCCCTTCCCCTTGGCCCCTGCAGCCACATCCAACTTTGTGTCTGCAGACACCTCTTCCAAGTGGTATACAGTATTTGTCTTTCTGTGAAAACCAGCATCCTGTACATGTTCCTGATTTCAAAATAGAGCTGGCAAATTTCAGACTTGAGCATGGTATTTGCATAGGTTTATTGAAAAAAAAATCACTCTTTTTTTCCCTCTTCCATTAATGTTTATATCCACAACAGACATAAGATTTTGGTTAGAATATTTTCTGCATCAATTAATATGATCACAGTTTTTAATTTTTAAATATTTTTATATATATATTTATTTATTTAATGTAACCCCACCACCCTCTCCCAACACCCCTCCACCCCACCCCCCTCAGTTTGTTTTATGATATTAAGAGTCTCTTTTGGTTTGTCTCCCTCCCAATCCCATCTTGTTTCATTTATTCTTTTCCTCCCCCCTTAATCCCCCATTGCATCTCCACTCCCTCAAATCAGGGAGAACATATGATAGTTGTCTTTCTCCAATTGACTTATTTAGCTAAGCATAATACCCTCTAGTTCCAACCTTGTCGTCACAAATGGCAAGATTTCATTTCTTTTTATGGCTGAATAGTATCCCATTATATATATACACCACTTCTTCATTGTCCATTCGTCTGTTGATGGACATCTAGGTTCATTCCACAGTTTCGCTATTGTGGATATTGTTGCTATAAACATTCGGGTGCATGTGCTCCTTTGTATCACTACGTTTGTATCTTTAGGGTAAGTACCCAGTGTGCAATTACTGGGTTGTAGGGTAGCTGTATTTTCAACTTATTGAGGAACCTCCATGCTGCTTTCCAAAGTGGTTGCACCAGCTTGCAATCCCACCAACAGTGTAGGAGGGTTCTGCTTTCTCCGCATCCTCGCCAGCATCTGTCATTTCCTGACTTGTTCATTTTAGCCATTCTGACTGGTGTGAGGTGGTATCTCATTGTGGTTTTGATTTGTATTTCCCTGATGCCCAGTGATGTGGAGCACTTTTTCATGTGTCTGTTGGCCATCTGGATATCTTCTATGCAGAAATGTCTGTTCATGTCCTCTGCCCATTTCTTTTTTTATTTATTTAAGCTTTTTTAAAAATTTAAACATATAATGTAACCCCACCACCCTCTCCCAACCCCTCTCCCCCCCCAACCCCCTCAGTTTGTTTTATGACATTAAGAGTCTCCTTTGGTTTGTCTCCCTCCCGATTCCATCTTGTTTCATTTTTTCTTTTCCTACCACCTTAACCCTCCCATTGCATCTCCACTTCCTCATATCAGGGAGAACATATGATAGTTGTCTTTCTCCAATTGACTTATTTCGCTAAGCATAATACCCTCTAGTTCCATCCATGTCATCACAAATGGCAATATTTAATTTCTTTTGATGGGTGCATAGTATTCCATTATGTATATATATATATATATATACCACTTCTTCATTACCCATTCGTCTGTTGATGGACATCTAGGTTCTTTCCATAACTTAGCTATTGTGGACATTGCTGCTATAAACATTTGGGTGCACGTGCCCCTTCAGATCACTACGTTTGTATCTTTAGGGCAAATACCAAGTAGTGCAATTGCTGGGTCATAAGGTAGCTCTATTTTCAGCTTTTTGAGGTACATCCATGCTGTTTTCCAGATAGGTTGCACCAGCTTCCACTCCCACCAACAGTGTAGGAGGGTTCCCCTTTCTCCACATAATTGCCAGCATTTTTCATTTCCTAACTTCTTTATTTTAGCCATTTTGAATGGTGTGAGGTGGTATTTCATTGTGGTTTTGATTTGTATTTCCCTGATGCCCAGTGATGTGGAGCACTTTTTCATGTGTCTGGTGGCCATCTGGATGTCTTGTTTACAGAAAAGTTTGTTCATGTCCTCTGCCCATTTCGTGATTGGATTATTTGTTCTTTGGATGTTGAGTTTGCTATACTCTTTATAGATTTTGTATACTAGCCCTTTATCTGATATGTCATTTGCAAATATCTTCTCCCATTCTGTCAGTTGTCTTTTGGTTTTGTTGACTGTTTCCTTTGCTGTGCAAAAGCTTTTGATCTTGATGAAGTCCCAATAGTTCTTTTTTTTTCCCCTTGTTTCCCTTGCCTTTGGCGTTGTCCATGGAAGAAGTTGCTGGGGCTGAGGTCAAAGAGATTGCTGCCTGTTTTCTCCTCAAGGGTTTTGATGGATTCCTTTCTCACGTTGAGGTCCTTCATCCATTTTGAGTCTATTTTCATGTGTGGTGTAAAGAAATGGTCCAATTTCATTTTTCAGCATGTGGCTGTCCAATTTCCCCAACACCATTTGTTGAAGAGGCTGTCTTTTTTCCATTGGATATTCTTTCCTGCTTTGTCAAAGATTAGTTGACCATAGAGTTGAGGGTCTATTTCTGGGCTCCCTATTTTGTTCCATTGATCTATGTATCTATTTTTGTGCCAATACGATACTGTCTTGATGATGACAGCTTTGTAAAAGAGCTTGAAGTCTGGAATTGTGATGTCACCAGCTTTGGCTTTCTTATTCAATATTCCTTTGGCTATTCGAGGTCTTTTCTAGTTCCTTATAAATTTTAGGATTATTTGTTCCATTTCTTTGAAAAAATTGGATGGGATTTTGATAGGCATTGCATTAAATCTGTAGACTGCGTTAGGTAGCATAGACATTTTCACAATATTTGTTCTTCCAATCCATGAGCATGGAACATTTTTTTCATTTTTTTGTGTGTCTTCCTCAATTTCTTCCATGAGTATTTTATAGTTTTTTGAGTATAGATTATTTGCTTCTTTGGTTAGGTTTATTCCTAGGTATCTTATGGTTTTGGGTGCAATTGTAAATGGGATTGACTCCTTAATTTCTCTTTCTTCTGTATTGTATTTTGTTTAATTTTCTTTATTGTTTTCTTTATCTCTGTTTATTTCTTTTTTATTTCTTTAAGCTTTTTTATTTAAACATATAATATACCCCAACCACCCTATCCCAACCCCTCTCCCCCCCAACTCCCTCAATTTGTTTTATGACATTAAGAGTCTCTTTTGGTTTGTCTCCCTCCCGATCCGATCTTGTTTCATTTTTTCTTTTCCTACCACCTTAACACCCACCCCCATTGCATCTCCACTTCCTCATATCAGGGAGATCATGTGATAGTTGTCTTTCTCTGATTGACTTATTTCGCTAAGCATAATATGCTCTAGTTCCACCCATGTCATTTCAAATGTCAAGATTTAATTTCTTTTGATGGCTGCATAGTATTCCATTGTATATATATACCACCTCTTCTTGATCCATTCCTCTGTTGATGGACATCTAGGTTCTTTCCATAACTTGGCTATTGTGAACATTGCTGCTATCAATATTCGGGTCCACGTGCCCCTTCGGATCACTTTGTTTGTATCTTTAGGGTAAATACCCAGTAGAGCAATTGCTGGATCATAAGGTAGCTCTATTTTCAATTTTTTGAGGAACCTCCATGCTGTTTTCCAGAGTGGTTGCACCAGCTTGCATTACCACCAACAGTGTAGGAGGGTTCCCCTTTCTCCACATCCTTGACAGCATTTTTCACTTCCTGACTTGTTTAGTTTAGCCATTCTGACTGGTGTGAGGTGGTATCTCATTGTGGTTTTGATTTGTATTTCCCTGATGCCCAGTGATGTGGAGCACTTTTTCATGTGTCTGGTGGCCATCTGGATGTCTTCTTTGCAGAAAGGTCTGTTCATGTCCTCTGCCCATTTCGTGATTGGATTATTTGTTCTTTGGATGTTGAGTTTGCTATGCTCTTTACAGATTTTGTATACTAGCCCTTTATCTGATATGTCGTTTGCAAATATTTTCTCCCATTCTGTCAGTTGTCTTTTGGTTTTGTTGACTGTTTCCTTTGCTGTGCAAAAGCTTTTGATCTTGATGAAATCCCAGTAGTTCTTTTTTTCCCTTGCTTCCTTGCCTTTGGCGTTGTTCCTAGGAAGAAGATGCTGGGGCTGAGGTCGAAAAGGTTGCTGCCTGTTTTCTCCTCAAGGGTTTTGATGGATTCCTTTCTCACGTTGAGGTCCTTCATCCCTTTTGAGTCTATTTTCGTGTGTGGTGTAGGGAAATGGTCCAATTTCATTTTTTTGCATGAGGCTGTCCAATTTTCCCAACACCATTTGTTGAAGAGGCTGTCTTTTTTCCATTGGATATTCTTTCCTGCTTTGTCGAAGATTAGTTGACCGTAGAGTTGAGGGTCTATTTCTATACTGTCTTGATGATGACAGCTTTGTAATAGAGCTTGAAGTCTGGAATTGTGATGCCACCAACTTTGTCTTTCATTTTCAATATTCTTTTGGCTATTTGAGGTCTTTTCTAGTTCCATATAAATTTTAGGATTATTTGTTCCATTTCTTTGAAAAAATTGGATGGGATTTTGATAGGCATTGCATTAAGTGTGTAGATAGCTTTAGATAGCATAGACATTTTCACAATATTTGTTCTTCCAATCCATGTGCGTGGAACATTTTTCCATTTCTTTGTGTCTTCCTCAATTTCTTTCATGAGTACTTTATAGTTTGCTGAGTATAGATTCTTTGCCTCTTTGGTTAGGTTTATTCCTAGGTATCTTATGGTTTTGAGTGTAAATGTAAATGGGATTGATTCCTTAATTTTTCTTTCTTCTGTCTTGTTGTTGGTGTAAAGAAATGCAACTGATTTCTGTGCATTGATTTTATATCCTGACACTTTACTGAACCCCTGTACAAGCTCTAGCAGTTTTGGAGTGGAGCCTTTTGAGTTTTCTACATATAGTATCATATCATCTGCAAAGAGCGATAGTTTGACTTCTTCTTTGCTGATTTGGATGCCTTTAATTTCTTTTGGTTGTCTGATTGCTGAGGCTAGGACTTCTAGTACTATGTTGAATAGCAGTGGTGATAACCGACATCCCTGCCGTGTTCCTGACCTTAACGGAAAAGCTCTCAGTTTTTCTCCATTGAGAATGATACTTGCAGTTTGTTTTTCATAGATGGCTTTGATAATATTGAGGTATGTGCCTTCTATCCCTACACTTTGAAGAGTTTTGATTAGGAAGGGTGCTGTGCTTTGTCAAATGCTTTTTCAGTATCTATTGAGAGTATTATATGGTTCTTGTTCTTTCTTTGGTTAATGTATTGTATCACATTGATTGATTTGCGGATGTTGAACCAACCATGCTGCCCTGGAGTAAATCCAACTTGGTCGTGGTGAATAATCCTTTTAATGTACTGTTGGATCCTATTGGCTAGTATTTTGGTGAGAATTTTCACATCTGTGTTCATCAAGGATAATGGTCTGTAATTCTCTTTTTTGATGGGATCCTTGTCTGTTTTGGGGTACAAGGTGATGCTGGCCTCATAAAATGAGTTTGGAAGTTTTCCTTCCATTTCTATTTTTTGGAACAGTTTCAGGAGACTAGGAATTAATTTTTCTTTAAATGTTTGGTAGAATTCCCCTGGGAAGCCATCTGGCCCTGGGCTTTTGTTTGTTTGGAGATTTTGGATGACTGTTTCAATCTCCTTACTGGTTATGGGCCTATTCAGGTTTTCTATTTCTTCCTGGTTCAGTTTTGGCAGTTTATATGTCTCTAGGAAAGCATCCATTTCTTCCAGATTGTCAAATTTGTTGGCATAGCGTTGTTCATAATATGTTCTTATGATTGTTTGTATTTCTTTGGTGTTGGTTGTGATCTCTCCTCTTTCATTCATGATTTTATTTATTTGGGTCCTTTCTCTTTTCTTTTGGATAAGTCTTGCCAGAGGTTTATCAATCTTATTAATTCTTTCGAAAAACCAGCTCCTAGTTTCGTTGATTTGTTCTATGTTTTTTTGGTTTCTATTTCATTGTTTTCTGCTCTGATCTTTACTATTTCTCTTCTCCTGCTGGGTTCTGGGCTTTCTTTGTTGTTCTTTCTCGAGCTTCTTTAGATGTAGGGTTAGGTTGTGTATTTGAGACCATTCTTGTTTTTGAGATAGGCTTGTATCACTATATATTTTCCTCTCAGGACTGCCTTTGCTGTGTCCCACAGATTTTGAAGTTTGTGTTTTCATTTTCACTTGTTTCCATTATTTTTTTCACTTATTCTTTAATTTCCTGGTTGACCCATTCATTCTTCAGAAGGATGCTGTTGAGTCTCCATGTATTTGGGGTCTTTCCAAATTTCCTCTTGTGATTGAGTTCTAGCTTCAGAGCATTGTGGTCTGAAAATATGCAGGGAATGATCCCAGTCTTCTGATACTGGTTGAGACCTGATTTATGACCAGGATGTGATCTGTTCTGGAGAATGTTCCATGTGCACTAGAGAATAATGTGTATTCTGTTGCTTTGGGATGGAATGTTCTGAATATGTCTGTGATGTCCATCTATTATGACCACATGTTTTTATATGAAAATTTAATTTGGTGCATAACATTGCTTAGTTTCACTATATTGAACAACTTTTGAGATGTATGTGAAGAGACACTTGCTTATGGGGCACGATATATTTAAGAGCTCTTGGTTTTGCAATTTTTCTGATCAGCTTCCTTACATTCATTTTAAGAAAGTTATAGGAATGTGTTTTGCTGATTTTGTGATGATATCATTGGAGTTGGTATTAGTTAGGATTGGGGTTAAGGATTACGGTGATGGTTGGGTTAGGTTCAGGTCTCCATGTCCTCTTCAGCACAGAGCCCATTCTTCTCCAGTGACCAGACCAATCTTTTCAGAAAATAATCTTTGGGCCTCTCTGTGGTCTGCTCCCCTCCTGCCCATCCTCTCCAGCCTCACCTCTCCCACTTTAGCCTGCCCCTCTGTAGGCACACAGAGGTATGGTTGTCCCACTTGTGCCTCAGGCTTAACTTACAGTCTGTATTTTCTCTTACCTCTCCCAGGATTACACGTCTCTTCCCATGCTTCACGTCTGCCTTGCTCCTCCATTGGCTGGGCCTTGATTTGCCCCCTGATGACCTGATTCATGCCTCCTGGGTGTGTGTGTGTGGGTGTGTGTGTGTGTGTGTGTCCCCTATTTAAATGTAGTGCCTGCCTTCCATTTGCAAGCAATTTACTAACCTGCCAGTGATGGGGCAGGAATAGGGAAATAGCCTTAGTGTCTGCACAAAAACTTCAGCCTCAGGGTGGCTTGGCACACTTACTGATGATGTGGAAGTTACTGTCCCCATGGGGGGGCAGGTAGCCCCTCAGAGGGTGTCCAGCCATGTGAGAGTGTTGGACAAAACTCCCAACTTCTTGGGGCCAGAGAGATGTAGACCTGGACCCAGAAGCTTATCCCATTGGATTCAAGGAAGGGGCCTTAGCAAGTCCCCTCTTGTTCCAAGGGTCCTCTTTCCCCTTCCCTGACCACGGACTGCACCTGACTGCACAGACTGCATGGACTGCATGGACTGCACCTGACTGCACGGACTGCACAGACTGACCACGGACTCCTGATCTGGCATGATTTGTCCATTCAGTGCATGGATATGATCAGCAACTTCTCAGAGCAATGCTTCCTCCATGAGGTCAACGACCTTCTGTGAGTGGATGCAGACCTGAAGTTCTGTGAACACACGTGTATGTGGAGACCCTGTTCCCCTCTTTGGCACCAAGTATCCCATTTCTAGCGGGTGGCCCACGAGGACTTCAGCTATGAGAACCAGCTGCAGTCCCAGGTGCACATCTGCAGGGACCAGGATGACTTTTACTACACTGTGGCCTTTTTATGGGAGGGGGGATGGTGGTGGAAGTTTACCAACCAACCTCGGCTTGTCACCAGGCAGTGGTGGTGGACCTATGGGACCTGCAGCTGCTGATGTGTCTCCAGAGGACGTACTGGACCCATGGTGGCTGGTCAGGCCCCTGGAGGACTTGTGGAACCCGTGGCTTTGAAGACCTGTTCAGTCCAGATGCCAGAAATATACCCCAGGGGTCTTGGGCCTCGCCTATCCCATCTGTCCATGTCAGGTGCCTGTGCCCCACACCAGCTGGCTGTCTGCTCCTCCCTCATGTGTCCCCATCTCAGGAGAGGGAAACACCAAGTCCAGACCCTTGGAGTTTTTGTGACTTCTTCCTTGTTCCCCACTCTCCCAGTAGTGAGGTGACTACTGGAGGTCATTCAATGACCAAAGCATTTAAAGGCATATGCGAATCTCTGCTGCCTAGGGCAATGGACACCAGTTGGGGAAAATAGAAACCATGCAGAATCACTGGAAGAAAGCCTGAGTTATGAGGAACTTTAGGGAAGAAGGGCCTGGAAGCTCTGATCTATTCCAGAGCCCCTGGGACACTGCATGCATGGGCTGGGTGCCTGCTCAGGGCAGACTTGAGGAGGCCCTAGGCTTTCTCCAATGGTTATCATCAAACTCGGCCAGTAGGAAATGAATGCCAAGGCAAAGTCCTAAAGTCCTGGCTAATGCTGAAGGTGTATCCTGACACACATGCAACCAGAGCCCTCCTCCCCATCTGCAAAGACTGGAAGTTGGTTTTTGTTTTGTTTTGTTTTGGAGGGAGGGAGCTTGGTTTCCATATGTTTAAGGAAATCTCACCCAATCAACCGTTGACCACTGCATTCACAGAACAGACACTTCTGTGGCCACACACAACAAGGAATACAGATTTGACAAAATAAATTCAGAGAATTCACTAAGCCAAGAGCAGAACTGCAGGGAGAGGAGCAGCAGTAGTGAACCTTGGATAGGGGAAGACTTGTATTTGACTTGCTACATTGCAATATTCTCAATGTCCCAGATGCAGAGGCAGAGAGGGTTGATGGTGGTGACACAGGAGAGGAATCTCTTTCACTCCAGCCCATACCAGAAGGCAGAGGAGTGGCATGGTCTCAAGGTGATGAAAACACTCCTCGGACTTTGTATAAAGTAAATCTATATAAAGTAAATCTAGGGCAAAAGTCTATGGGTGCAGGGGTCAGCAAAGTTCCAGCCAATCATTGTCTTGGAGTCCATCCTGCAAGGTGTTGTTGGTGTAAGGCAGTGGTTATTGTTTGTGGGGTCATTTTGGTGCTTGGCAGGTCTTTGACTTGAGTTAACAGATGAGCCTGAAGGAGGGATGTCACCATTTAGGAAGTACAGACAAAGGTCAGATTGAAGATTGGTTAAGGCCTCTTTCACTACAAGAGTGGGGGAGCTACAAGCCTCTGCTACACACCTTGCCCTGCTCCTCACTTCCAGCTGCCTGGCCCTGAGTGCCTCCCTTTTAATGAACTGGCCATCTAGTAAGTAAGATGTTCCTCTGAGTTCCATGAGCTGCTCGAGTAGACTATTCGAACCTGAGGAAGAGGCTGTGGGGCCCTCTGATCTGAAGCCAGGGCTGGGAAACACGGTTGACCTCTCTGCCCAGTCACTGGCTGACCACTAAGTTAACACCAGGGGGTTCAGTGGCTACACACAGCACAGAACACAGACTGGACAAAGTTAGTTCAGAAAAGTCACTAAGCCAACAGTAGCAACCACAATGAGCAACCACAATGAGTGGGGAGATTCTGATATTCAGGATGCTTCCATCATAATATTTATCATCACACTCTGGACTTGTCAATAGGGCCAAGACCCCCATGTATGGGTCAGGTAGCTTCCTACATGTTCCACATGCCTCTCTGAGGCTCTCACAGCCATGCATATCCCTGTGCTGCTTCCAGCAGAGGGCAGTTTTAACCAAGATGGGTTTTCCTGACTCCAACTGCCACCACCCCCTCCCAACACTGCGAGAGAGGAAAGTTTTCTTCAACTTCTCTTAAGGTCCCTTGCTGGATCTGGAAATTGACAAAGACAAATGAACAGGAGAAAAGCTGACAAAGTGTATTGTTTTTTTTGGTGGGAGCCTCACAAGATCATGGAGACCAGCTGAGGTGATTGGAGCAGACAGCTCTTCTACATTTTAATCAGAGAAGCAATCAATGTGTGAACAATTGAGAGACACGGGAGTTTGAGATAGGGCTGGAAAACGGTAAAAATGTAACTAGGAAGACAAAAGTTGGTTTAAACAGATTTATTTATACAGCTTTTGTGGCCCTAAATTCCTTGACTCTGGTGATAACTTCGTCCTCCCTGTGGTCTGGGGAAAGAAAGTGCTACATGGGACTATTCTGACCTGCTTCAGGAAGAAGGGCTGAAGGGTGGGGATCAGAGGGACCTTCCTGTTTCTGCTCTATGCAAAGTTCTTTCAGTTTCTATATTTAATTTGTCAGGTGCTATATTAGGTGCTATATTTGGAGCAGTGTGTGCTGACCCTCACTGGCCTGGTGTTGTACTCTGTCTCCTCCTAGTATCCAGACACTGGATGGGTTGCTGTAGAGACTTCCCAGCCCTGGGAGCAGCCTCTTGTCCAGAGGGGCACCTGTCTCCAGGGGAGGGTTGCCTACGACTTCTCACATGGGTGCCCTGTTGCTAAGCGTGGCCAACCCCCTCCAGGGAGATTGGGTGGAGAATGTAGATCTTACATCAAGAAACTGACTTCATTTCCTGCAAATGTCTACCCTGGAGTAGAATCATACAATTCTATTTTTAGTATTTGGGGAAAACACCATACTTTCCTAGTATGGCTGTGCAACCGGAGTCAATTCTGAATGATTTTTACCTATAAACAAGAGATTTTTTCAAGAACCTCTCCAGGAGAGAACATGAGGAGAACATTTTCAAGGCCTGGCAAAGTATACTAACCATAGGAACAAAACGGTAACTCAGAAACTTGAAATGAAGAACTGGTTCTCCTTCTTCCATTTCTGGCTGGTGTATTGGTCTGAGGTTTGATCCCACCTCACACAGATGGAAGGTTGACCTCCGAGGTCTGCTGCCACTGAGATGGCTACTGTTTCCAGAAATTCTTCAGGGTATGGCCGGGTTTCCCCACCTGTGCACAGATCAAGTTGGTGACAGTGGAGCCATGGGTTCTCCAGGCATGGTCCCTCCCCAATCCTCCATCAGAGCCATCATACTGAGGATTTGGGGGATGGGGGATGCCCCTAGGCAATACCCCCCGAGATTCCCACTCTCCCTAGCTGACCTTCAGATGCTCTTCAGTTACTCCTGTGCCTCTGATGTCTTCCTGGGACACTGACATGGCTGTTTTTGGATGGCTCATTCAACAGCATCCTCACTTTCTGGGAAGAGATTTGCTGGAATCTCTAGTGTGTCCTGCTGTCCCACCTGGATCACTGAATGTGCATCATCTAGGCCATCTGAACACCCAAGACTGTGTGTTTGTAGTCTGGAGGGATTCTGAGCAGAGCTGGTGGGACGTTAGAAATGGGAGGCACACAGGCAGGCTTCCAGAAAGCTGTCTGGAATACCCAGCATCCTACCATTTTTTAATCAAAGCTCTGAGATCTTAAAATGCCAGTGATGTTACAGTGTGGGCCAGAAAAACAAACATATCTGTGCACCCAACACCACCTAATCTATTGGCCCTTTCTTGTCACTTGATCTGAGTACAAAGGATTGGGGTGGGAGCTTGAGAGAGGTATTGGGCCAGCCTTTGTGATTGGGGGACAAAGGCCATCCAGACATGCTTGTGCTGAGCCTAGGGAGAGGGCCTGTGTGGAGACTCCAGCTGCAGACACTGCTGTCCGCTGATGCCCCATCAGCCAACCCCAGTGCAACTGCAGGTAGGAGAGTGCCTGCCCCATCCTGTCTGTTGAGGGCTCTCTCCTGCTCCAGTGGTGCCTCCTCCCCTACAATCCGGAACACACTGCCATCCTGCTGCTTGGGATTGTGGATACCCCGAGTTCCTCCAACTGCTGGGGGATCCCCTGCTCCGTCCTCTCTGTGGAGGGCTCTCTCTCTTACAGCTGAGCCACTTCCCTGCTAGCCACTGCCATCCTGCCACCTGGGAGGATGGATACCCCCGTGTTCTTCCAGCTGCTGGAGGAACGTCTGCCCCCTCCTTTCTGTGGAGGGCTCCCTCCTTCTCCAGCAATGTCTCCTCCCCTGTCAGCCAGACTACACTGCCAGCCTTCAGCCTCGGAGCCTGAATACCCTGAGTTATCCAGCTGCTGGGGGAGCCCTGCCCCGCATCTCTGTGTAGGGCACTGTCCTGCACCAGCTGTGACCCTCCCCTGCCAGTCAATGCCAGCCTGCACACTGGGAGGGTGGATATCCCCAGTTCCTCCAGCACTGGGGACCAAGGTGATGCTGGTGGGACGTGGTCCCCCAGGAGGACTGAATGCCAGGCCCCCACATTGCTCACTCTCTTTCTATAGGCTTACTCTGCCATGTCCTCCCTCAGGCTCCCTGAGTCCATGAGGAGGCAGGAGACAAGGATGTTTTCTGACGCTGGGGGTTGTAAACTGCTCCAAACAACTTTTCCTTCTTTAGGACAGGGAGACTCCTGCTTGATGGCTCCAGGGTTCCCCATATGGAAATATTGGATAGCAGGGCTCTACACATGGATGCCTGGAAAGCCCACCTCACATTAGCATTGCAGACCAGGAACATGGCAGGTTCAGTCTGGTAGCTCTGGGTCAAAGTACTGAGAGCAAGGTTCTATGTATGGATACATGGAAACCCTACCTCAAGTTCCCATGGGCACCTAGGAACAAGAAACATTCAATCTGCTGGCTCTTGGCCGAGCTACCCAGGGGGATGTGTTGAAATGGAGTCTCATGTTGATGGGTCACAATGAGGGTTGGTGTCCAGGGATACCTTGGAATGTGGCAGTCAGGGCTCATGTAGGATTCTCTTACCCTGTTTTACTCAGCTCCAAATACCAAGGGTCCGAAATGTGACATGAGGTGTTCTGTTTTGGGCCTTAGGGATCCCCCATATGTTGGTATTGGAGAATAGTCCTCGGGGGACAGATGCCTGAAAATCTAAGGGAGGGTTCAGTTAAGGGCCTAGAGGTGTGTCAGGTTCAATCTTCTGTCTCTGGGGCCATCTACTTGGGTGTCTACCTGGAGGACGATGCTCAGGGTGTGTCAGTCTCTGCATTGCTTTTCAGGGCGACCTATGAAATTGGGGTGGCCTCAGGGACCTTGCAGGTTTCTCCTATTTTTGAGGGTTTTTGCAATTGAGAAGGGCACAATTTCCTTCAGGAGGCCAGCACAGTCCTGCGGTGTGGCTCCAGAGACCCCAGCCTGGAGGGTGTGTGGGCCAGGGCTCTGGGGACAGAAGTCTGAAACACAAACTTGGGTTAGGGTTAGGGCCGATGGTATGGCAGGCCTGATCTGCATACCCTGAGGCGAGCTCTTCGGCATCTGAAATTAGGGCAAGTGTAAGTCCTAATTAGCTCAGGCTTTAGTCTCTAGTTTTGTGTCTAGGTTGGTCCTGGAATGTAGGGGTGGCCTCATGGGCCAATGGAAGATTTTCTCTCTCTGGGGATGTTGCCCATCTCGCAGAAGTTTGGTGTCATTCTGGGGAAATGGAGAACTCCTGTTTTCTGTCTCAGGGATGCTCCCAAAATAGGTACAGGTGCCTGGAAAACCTCTCTCTGTGTTAGGATTTGAGCCTAAGGACATGGCAAGCCTGATATGCGGGCTCTTGGTCCAGCTACCGAGGGAGCTTATTTGAAAACGGCTCAGGCTGAGGGTCACAATTCGTGTTCATACCCAGTGGGGCCCTAAAGAGTGAGCGTGGCCTCATGGACCACGCATCTTTGTCCTACTCCGAGAGCTTGACACCCATCCCAACAGCAAGCTTTCCTCCCATAGGGAAGGAGGAGTACTCTTTTCTGCATCAGGTTCCCACATATGGAGGGATTTAAGAGATCATCTGGGGCCAGATGTATGGAAACCCACATTGGATAGAGATGACTGCCTAGGTCCTTTGCAGGTCCAACGTGCTGGTTATGGGGCCAGCTGTCAGGGTGGCTGACAGGAGTTCTGGGCTCAGGCTGTGTCAGACAGAGCATTTGTGCACAGGGCTGCCTATGAAATTGGAGTGCCATTGAAGACTGTGTAGGTTGATCCTCACTGGGGTTTTTGGGCACCCCCAAAGGGCACCTTTTCCTTCTAGTGGGCAGGTAGAGCTGCACTGTAGCTCCAGAATTCCCAATCTGGAGGGCTTTTGGGCCAGTAGTTTGAGGACTAAAGTCGAAAACATAAGCTAGGCTCAAGTTTAGGGCCTGGGGCACAGCAGGCCCAATCTGGAGAGAATGATTCGAGATCTCCAGCATCTGAAATAAGGGCAAATGTCAGCCATCACTCAGGCTGGAGTTTGTGTCAATAATGGCCGCCTAATGGAGGTGTAGCCTCATAAGGCCATGGAGGTACTCCCATTCTGGGGTTTTGACCTGCTCCAAACAGCAAGATTTCCTTCTTCGGGATAGGGGGAGTCCTGTTTGATGTCTCCAGGGTCCCCTCTATGGAAAGATTGGATAGCAGGGCTCTACACTTGGATGCCTGGAAAGCCTACCACGCATTAGCATTGTAGCCTAGGAACATGGCAGGTTCGATCTGGTGGCTCTGGGGCGAAGTACCAAAGGGGCTGAGTTGAAATGGAGTCTCATGCTGATGGGTCACAATGCAGGTTTGTATCCAGGGAAACCTTGAAATGTGGTGCTTGGTCAGGGTCATGTAGGATTCTCCTATCCTGAGGCTTGGACATAGCCTCGGCCATCACATGAGCCCGAGATTGTGTTTCCAGACTTCTGTCCCTAGTGCCCTGGCCAACACACCCTGCAGGCTGGGGTTTTTGCATCCACACCGCAGGACTGGCTGCTCTACTGAACGAAACTGTGCACTTTAAAATTGAAAAAAAAAAAAAAAACCCTCCATATTAGGAGAAACTTGCAAATCCCTGAGGCCTCCCCAATTTCAAAGGCCGCCCTGGACAAAAATGCACAGCTGACACACCTTGTGTCCCAGCCTCCAGCCAGACACCCAGGTAGATGGCCCCAGAGACAGAAGATTGAAGCTGACATGCCTCTAGACCCTAATCTGAACCCCAGCTTAGGATTTTAGGCATCTTTCCCCACAGGCCTGGTCTCAAATACCAACAGATGGTGGGTACCTGAGGCCAAAAACAGAACAGCTCCGGTACCCAGAAGGAAACTTTGCTATTTGGAGCTGTGTCAAAGCTCAGGTCAGGAGAATCCTGCATGGCCTCTGAGCCACGGACACATTCCAAGGTCTCCGTGGACACAGACCCACATTGTGACCCATCAGCATGAGATTCCATTTCAATACAGCCCCCTGGGTAGCTTGCACCAGTGCCAGCAGATCAACGTGTCTTGTTCCTAGGTGCCAATGGGAACATGAGGTGGCGTCTCCAGGCATCCATACAAAGAGCCCTTCTCTCGGATCTTTCCATAAGAGGGAACTTTGAGCCATCAAACAGGAATCCCCCTGTCCCACAGAAGGAATTCTTGCTTTTTGGAGCAGCTCACAACCTCCAGTGTGGAAAACTTCCATGGCCTCATGAGGCCACCCTTCCATTAGGAGGCTACCATGGACACAATCTCCAGCCTGAGTGAATGTCTGACATTCACACTCACTTTGGATGCTGGAGATCTCGATTCAGCCTCTCCAGATTGGGTGTGCCTTGTACAAGGCCCTAAACCATGCCCTAGGTTGTGTTTTCAGACCTCTGTCCTCACATTCCTGGCCCACAAGCCCTCCAGATTTGGAATTCTGGAGACGACGCAGTGCTCTGCCTGCCCACCAGAAAGAAAATGTGCCCTATGGGGCTGCACTAAAACCCCAAATGAGAATCAAACATCACGGCTCTCGATGACACCCCAATTTCATAGGCCGCCCTTTGCACAAATGCTCTGTCAGACACAGCCCCGACCTCCTGTCAGCCACCCAGATAGCTGGCCACATATCCAAAGATTGGACCTGCAGTGGTGCTAGGCCATCATCTCTACCCAACCTGGGTTTTCAGGCATCTGTCCCCAGACCATTTCTCAAATTCCCTTTATATGGGGGAACCTGATGCACAAAACAGAACTCCTCCTTCCCCGTGGTAAGAAACATTCTTGTTGGGATTGGTCCAAAACCCTCAGAGTAGGATAAACCTACATGGCCCATGAGTCCTTGCTCACTCATAAGGCCACCCCTGGGCACAAATATGCATTGTGACCCTCAGCCTGAGCCCGTTTTGAAATAAGGCCCCTAGGTAGCTGTACCAAGAGCCTGCATATCAGGTCTGCCATGTCCCTAAGTCAAAGCCTAACCCACGGAGGCATTTTCCACATGCCCGTACCCAGATAATGTCTCTGAAATCTCTGTTTTTGGGGGACCCCTGAGACAGAACACAGGACTCTTCCCTCCTCCTAGAATGACACCAAACCTTTGGTAGCTGGGCAGAATCCCCAAATAGGTGAATATTCCATGGCCCCATGAGGTCACCCCTACATTCTGCAGCTATCCTAGACACAAAATCCAGAGACAAAAGCCTGAGCTACTGCCTCATACTCACCCTAATTTCAGAAACGAAGGATCTCCCCTCAGGGTCTACAGATTGGGCCGGTCATAACCTCGGCCATAAAACAACCCCAAGTTTGTGTTTTCAGACTTCTGTTATGAGAGCCCTGTCCCACACGCCCTCCAGGATGGGGTCTCTGGAGCCACACCGCAGGATGGCGCCTTGCCTCCTGAAGGAAACTTTGCCCATCACAGTTGCTAAAACCCTCCAGATTGGGAGAAACCTGCACAGCCCCCAAGGCCACCCCAATTTCATAGGTTGCTCTGGAGAAAAATGTGCAGTCTGACACACCCTGAGCATCTACCACCAGGAACATACCCAGGTCAATGGCCTTAGAGACAGAAGATTGAACCTGACATGCCCCTAGGCCCTAATTTGAACTCCAGCTTAGGTTTTCAGGCATCTGTTCCCAGAGGCCTGTTCTCGAATACCAACATAGGGGGGGTCCATGAGGAACAAAACAGAACACCTCCTGTCCTTAGAAAGAAACCTTGCTATTTGGAGTTGTGTCAAACACTCAGGGGAGGAGAATTCTGTATGGTCACTGAGGTCTCTGCCACATTCAAAGGTCTCCATGGACACAAAGCTGCATTGTGTCCCTTAGCAGGAGAATCCTTTTCAACTCAGCCTCCTGTGTAGCTGGCTCTAGAGCCAGCAGATAGTACCTGCCATTTACCTCGACTCCAATGGGAACCCTAGATGGGGCTTTCAGGTATCCATATGTAGAGCCTGCTCTCGAATCTTTCCTTATGGGGGACCCTTGAGCCATCAAACAGGACTCACCCTGTCCCAAAGAAGAAAACCTTGCTGTTGGGAGCTGCATCCAACCCCCAGATTGGGAAAACCAGGACTCATGAGTCCACTCCTACATCAGGCAGCCCTCATGGACACAAACTCCAGGCTGAGCAGACATCTGAAACTCGCCCTTAATTCAGATGCCCATGATCTCGCCTCAGCCTCTGCAGATCAGGAGTGCCATGCGCTAGCCCCTAACCCTAACCCTAGCTTGTGTTTTAAGTCTTCCGTCCCCAGAGTCCTCGTGCACAAGCCCTCCAGATTGGGAATTCTGGAGCTCCAACACAGCACTGTGCCTGCCATTCAGAAGGTGAAAGTGGCCTATGGCACTGCACAAAAACCCCATGAGGTATACCTGCATGGCCCTCGAGGGCACCACAATTTCATAGGCCATCATGTGCATTAATATTCTATCTTCCCTAGCCTTAGCCCCGATTTCCTGTCAACCACCGACATAGCTGGCCACCTGTCCACAGATTGGACCTGCCATGACCTAGGCCATCATCTTTATCCAACCTGGATTAATAGGCATCTGTCCCCAGAGGCCTGTGCTCAAATCCCTGCATATGCGGGAACATGATCCCCAAAATAGAAGTCCTCATGCCCCACTGCAGTAAACCTTGCTATTCAGATGTGTGTAAAGCCCTCATAGTAGGAGAAACCTGCATAGCCCATGAGGCCCTGCCCACTGTTGAGGGCCACCCTAGGCACAAACCTGCATTGGGACCCTCAGCCTGAGTCACATTTTCAACTAATAGCCTTGGTAGCTTGACCTAGTGCCAGCATATGAGATCTGAAGCGACCCTAGGCCCAAATCCTAAAAAAAAAAAAAAAAAAAAAAAAGTTTGGGTTTCAAGGGACACAACACAGAGTGCTGCTCTAGAATTCCTCTTTATGGGGACCCCTGAGTCATAAAACAGGATTCCTCCTCTCCCTCACAATGACACCATGTTATTTGGAGCTGTGCAAAACCCCAAAGAGGGAGAACCTTCTATGGCCCCATGAGACCAACCCTACATTCCGCAGACATCCTAGACAAAAAAAAAAAAAAAAAAACAGAGGAAAAGCCCGAGCTTCTGTCTCATACTCGTCCTAATTTCACTTACCAAGGAGCTCGCCTCAGGGTCTGCTGTTCAGAGTTGCCATACCCTCGGCCCTAATCTCAACCCTACTTGGTGCTTTAGACTTCTGTCCCCAGAGATCTGCCCCACAAGCCCTCTAACCTGGGTAATCCATAGCCACACCACAGGACTGTGCCTGCACACCAGAAGGAAGCTTGGCCCTTTAGAATTTCAGGAAACCTCAAGAATAAGAGAAAACTACAAGGCCCCTGAGGCCACCCCAATTTCCTTGGATGCCCTGGACAATGCGCACTCTCACAGACCCAGGGCAACTACCTCCCATCAGACACCCAGGAAGAGGGCCCCAGAGAGAGAAGACTGAACCTGACATGCCCCTTGGCTCTAATATGTAGCCTAGCTTAGGTTTCAGGCATCTGTCCCCAGAGGCCTGGTTTCGAATAGCAACATTTGGGGAATCCCTGAACCACAGAACACAAAACCTCCTGTCCTGAGAAGGAAACCTTGCTATCTGGACGTGGATAAAACCCTCAGGGTAGTAGAACCCTGCTGGCCCCTGAGGCCTCCGCCACATTCGAAGGTTGCCCTGGACACACAAACACACACACACACACACACACACACACACACACACACACAAAAAAAACATCGTGACCCTCAGCATGAGAATCCTTTACAACTCAGCCTCCTGGGTAGCTCGCCTTAGACCCAGCAGATAGGACCTGTCATTTTTCTTGACTTCATTGGGAACCCTAGGTGGGGTTTTTAAGCATCAATATGTAGAAACCTGCTCTCGAATCTTTCCAATTCGAATCAGAATGGGGGGCACTTGAGCCACCAAACAGGACTCTCCCTGTACCATGGAAGGAAACCTTGCTGTTTGGAGCAGCTAACAACCCGCAGAGTGGGAATACCTCCATGGTGCCTGAGGCCCCCCTCTATTATGTGGCCACCATTGACAAAAACTCCAGCTGAGCTAACGTCTGCACTTGTCCTTGTTGGGGTCCGTTATCAAAGGAGTGAGATTGATACAAATTAAATGTAAGGCAAAGCTTTATTTTTATGCCAGGCATCAGAAACCAGACTGACTGGTCAGGACTGCCTCCGAAGAGGGTGACCCCGTCCCGATCTCACAGGCTGGTTTTATAGGGCATAACTGCAGATCCAAGGTACATGGCTTCTATTGTTAAGGCATTTACTCCTGGAATTGATACCTGGAACTGATACCAGGATCTGCTGGGATGTTTGGAACTGCTGGAGCATTTATAACTGCTGAGACATTTATTCCCAGAATGAAGTCCGTAGATATAAACAACAATATGGCTATCCAGGCAATATGGAGTCACTCTTGCTAAGCAGGCTCTAATAGTTAAACAGGTTTTAACATTAAATCGGCCCTAACATCCCCCCCCCCTTTTTTTTGGAGATTAGTCAATTCTTTGACTATTTAGCCAGTTTTATGTCCTCCTGTTGTAAGGGATTATATTGAGTTTGTAGGGCTAACATTTTTATGGCCCCAATTCTCTTTTGTATAAATTACATTAAGGTGTTTATAATGCAGGGGCCAAAAAGCAATGTTAGTAATAGTAAAACCAGGGGGCCTGCAAGTGCTGATCCTTTATTAAAGCTGCAGTTACTACTGCTGTGGACCCTGCTATCCCTGCCATAACCCTAATAGCTGGGATTAGGACGGGGACCGCATGCTTTGTCCATTCTATCCCTGGAGTAAGATGCTGGAATCCCTAGGGTCCTCCATAGGATGACAGGAAACAGTCCCTTTCAGCAAGGCTCCAAGTTTCCCACTTGGTGGCGGCATATCTAAACCAAGTCTCCTGTTGGTAAAAAAGTGGTTCCATCTCCGCCTCTGCCTCAGTGTGGGTAGTTCCGATCCCTGTGTGGGCTCTTGTTAAGACATACTGTAGAGCCTACAGTGACTGGAGTACAGACTGATCAGTCACTTCTGCTAGGGCAACCTCTTGTAGCCGAGGGCAGGGGGGGTCTCCTGAACATTATTTCAAGTGGAGTAACATTGTATAAATAGGGTGTACATCACACCCTAAGGAGGGTGAAGGGAAGGAGATTCACCCACATATCGCCAGTCTCCAGAAATAACTTTGTCAAGGTCTCTTTAAGAGTCCAGTTTATTCTCTTCACTTGTTCAGAACTCTGGGGCTGGTAGGCACAGTGTAGTTTCTAATTAGTGCCCACAGACTTTGGCCAATGCCTGTGAGACTGAATTCATAAATGCAGGGCCATTGTTTGACCTGATTTAGAGAGGCCAACTCAAACCTAGGAGTTATTATTATTTTTTTTGTATCTTTTTGGCTACTATTCCTGCCATTTCATGTTTGGCAGAAGAAAGTCTCTACCCAGCCTGAAAAGGTATCCACAATAATTAACATATACTTGTGTCCATATTTTCTCCATTTTATCTCTGTAAAATCCATTTCTCAATAAATTCCTAGTTTTCTACCTCTTTTTCTTCCCCTCTTCCCATTCTAGTTTTCCCTGCATTTACCGCCTGACATTGTGTACATCTATCAATCACATCCCGAGTCATACACCCTAATTTAGATACCTGAAACTGTTTGCCCATGAGTTTTTTTTTTAAGTTTGTGTGTTCCTAAATGAGTGTCCTGATGTATTTGGCTTATCATTTTTTTCTAGTCTTCAAGGAAGAATTATCTTTCCTGTTCTAGTCTTAGTCCAATCCCCGTTAGTCTAACTTAGCCCATTTTTGTAAATATTTTAAATCTTCCTCTGAATAGTCTGTTTTTCCTGGTAGGGCTGGAGCTGGGAGTGTAACCAGTTTTTGCACTTTTTTTTTTTAAATTAGATCAGTCCCCTTTTGGTGCCCCGGGCACTGTATAAGGCCACCTCATTCGGGACCCTAATAGTCTGGAAGAGAGTCAATATTTTTTCTTTTTTTTTTTTTTTATGTATATGGAGAGTAGCAAAGGTGTACCTGCTGTCTGTATAAATGTGTGGCAGGGCCATTTTTCAGAGTTCCTGCTCAGGAAAAGCCATTGCAGCCCCCGCATACCTCTTTTCACCAGCCATGTAGTTACTCCCATCTATGAACAGAGTCATCTCCACATCCGAGAGGGGAGTGTTTCTGAGATCCGGCCTTATTTCTGTGACCTGGGTTAGGACATCTCTGCAGCTGTGTGGGTGGGAGGGGGGTATTGGTTGATTACCTGTTTTCTGAACTCAGACAGTGAATGCACTCCCTCTTGGAGATCAAAGCCTAAATAAGTGGCTTATCTCCCACAAGTATGACTCATAGTTCTCATAGGCTATTAGCAAGTACTGTGGCCAGTCAATTCCTCTGGCAGCAACATGGCTGGGTTTAGTACGGCTGGGGGCGGTACCAAAAAGTCACTTTAGGTTCATTGAGGAGGAGGTCCTGATATCCCGTCAGTTGGGCATTTGTTCTTGTCCAGGTTAGCTGGCCTTGGAACACTTTCTGTGGGTTGGACCACTTAAAAGTAAAGAGAGGCTGAGACTCCATTGCCAAATATATGTATAAAAATGCATCCTTGAGATATAAGATGGTATACACAGTTTTTTTGGGGCCCAGTAGGGAGAGTAGGGTATAGGGTTTAGGCACCATCGGGTTGATTGTTCATTTATGTCTTTCTGTGCCATTTGTCCCTTGTACCCAGACTTTTTCTTCAGATAGTTTTCCCATAGGCTTTAATGATGATGAAAATTGGGCTCCTGTGTCCACCAAAAAACAAAACAACAACAACAACAACAACAAACAATGGATTTCCCCTCTATCTCAATTTTAACCCAAGGTTTAAAGGGCTCCAAACCATGGCCCCTTCAGTATTTTGTGGCCAGTATTGCCATCCTCTTCTTGGGGCACTCTCTGACCCAGTGTTCTTTTTCCTTGTAGCAAGTACATTGATCTGAATCTAATTCTTTCCACCTGCTTTTTTTTTATGTTTAGGCTTATTTTTTTTTCCATTGATCATCTCCTATCTGCCTATTCCCTTTCCACTGATTTCTTTACCCATGTCTTTTTTTCTGCCTCATGTAATACCAAAACTTTAACTATTTTTAGTCTATTTTTCTTTATCTTTTTGTATATCCCTGTTATGAAATACCTTTTCTGCTATTCCCACTAACTTAGTCTGCTTTTTCTTTCCAAATACTTTAATTTTCTGAAGTTTTTTCTTATATTTGGGGCTGACTGACTGGCAAAGGCAAGATCGTCTAAACGAGCTCTTGTGCAACTTCTCTGAAGTTTACCTCAAGTTGTCTAGCTTAGGTAAACAAACATTTAAAGACAACCGAATTTAGATTTTAGCATCCATAAAGATGTGTTATTAAAGCAATTTTCTCTCTAAAATAACCCTCATTTCCAGAGATGGCCAAATCAGGACTAGTTTATTAAAAAAAAAAAAAATCCAGTTTTAACAAACATGGCCTAATTATTCACATAAGTTCAGCAAGAACAGTGAGTGATCATACAGATCTTTTAGAATCTGCTTTGCTGGAACTTCTTATAAGGAATCTCTAGGTTGATTTTTAGTAGCCTCTCCAGGCCAGAAGCCAAGCCATGTACTTGCCATCAGACATGCCTGCAATACCTGTTGATTTGGGCGAATTTCTCCGCATGAGATTCCCAATGTATCCTGAGGTTCCTGCACCTGCCATGAAGTGACATTTTTTACTCACCTGGTGAGGCTGCTGGGAACTCTGTAAGCAAAGTATCAGGACAACAGTTCCAAAGGTCTTTATGGTTTCAGGTTTTATAAAGTCAACCTTAGTTCCTTTAAACTGTCTGGTCATATCTGAGTCTTTTTCAAATATGGCATTCCAGTCAAAGTCTTGGTAAAATAACCAGTGTTTTGAATGGTGTCCTGTTACAAGGAGAATAGATTCTTATTGAACTTATGCAAATGACTGATTGCCATGGAAAAAAGAATACTTGCTGAGACTCCTGAGTTTCAGAGGGTTTAAACAAAGAGAAAAGTTGAATGTCTTGATTTGTTCATAAGTGAATTCTTAAGTTACAGATAACTTAAGAAAAAAGTTTCTCCAGTTTGGAAGAGCAAATATTATAACCAGTAATTGTTTAAAATCATTCATATAGTCCCATGTTATTAATTCTGGCTTAGTCCAAATGCAGCTCTTACTTCTGGAAATTCTTACTCATTCCAGTTTTAGGATTTTAACATATCAAAGACCTGTATTTGTCCTGGAAGTCTTTCATATGAATTTCCATTAAGGTGGAATTTAGTGTACAAGAGAATAAATGTATAGAACCTCTAGAGTAGTTACAGTATTTACCCAAATATAGCCCAAGGTTTATCATTGGTTTAGCAGTACTTTTGGGGCAACTTAGCATCAAAGAGATTTTATTTACAGTTCTGCGCAGGCAAAGAGAAAACCATTTAATTTTTTTTTTTTTTTTTTTTTTTTTTTAGAGAGAGAGAGCACAGGAGCGAGCACAGGCAGACAGAGTGGCAGGTGGAGGCAGAGGGAGAAGCAGGCTCCCTGCCGAGCAAGGAGCCTGATGTGGGACTCGATCCCAGGACGCTGGGATCATGACCTGAGCCGAAGGCAGCTGCTTAACCAACTGAGCCACCCAGGCGTCCCGCCATTTAATTTTTTTAACAGCATATCAACCAATCCAAGAAAACTCTGTCCTTCTTGAACAGAGAGAACTTTATTCTTACAGTTAACAGAATTTTCTACTCTCAGACACATCCTAATCTCTAGTGAAAACTAAATATTAACCAATTGTGAACTGTTACAAAAGAATTCTTAGAAGGCAAATTTATGAATCAGTTAAGCACAAAACATGTTTACCAACAGATTTCAAAAGTACAAACTTAGTTCCTGTAACCAACACTCTAGTATTTTATCTCATTTGATTAAGACCTAGATGTTCATAACTTAATTCCCTTTGTCACCCAACCAAAACTTTAAAGTTTCAGGTTACCAAACCCTTTAAAAACTACCTTAACAATTACCCATTAAGACTTTGAGACAGACAATTAGCCATTAGTTTTAGTCATCTCTTTGCTAACAGATGTCAACAAATAACATGAGCTTATTTGACCCTCAGTAAACTTTGATTGAAGTTTCAAATTTACTGCTGTTAACTCAAAAGTCATGTTCATCTTAATTAACTCAACAACTTAATTTAGTCCCAATACCGATTTATGTTCCACTTGGGCCCACTCCACTTTTAATGCTTACCTGACACATGAGTGAAGATCTGGAGTGGGGAATGTTAGGTCCAGGGGTTGCTCTTCTTGCTCCTTGACAGTGAAGAGAGAAGGAGCTATGGTGCAGGAAGCACCAAGGATGGTCTAGAGGTCAGTTGTGCAGGCCGCATCCAAGTTGGTGCAGAAACAGAAGGGGGAAACAGAAGAACAAAGTGCTCCCAGAAGGTGAAGAAAGGATTTGCAGTTTTAGAGTTTTCCTGGGTAAATCTTGTCACCCAACTGGGTAGTTTGACCTTGAAAATCATTGAAATGCTGGAGAACAAGACTTAGGTGTGTTAAAGGTTCCTTACTCCCTGCTTGTCCCATTTTTTTTCCCCAAACACAACAAACAACACAACAGACAACAAAAAGACAAGACAAAGACAACCATAGACCCAGCGGCCCTTCTTTGGCCAGATATCAAGTTTTAGGGTGTGCAAGATGTAATCCTAACTCAAAAACATACAACGTGCTGCTGGTGGGGATTTTCTTGGTCCCCTGACTTCCTGGGGGACTTGAACCTCTGATGACCACCTAGGGGGACTTGAACCACCTGTCAAGTCCCCTGACCACCTAGGGGGACTCAAACACCCTGACAGGTCCCCTGACCACCTAGAGGGACTCAGACACTTGGCAGGTCCCCTGACTGCCTAGAGGGACTCAGACACTTGGCAGGTCCCCTGAGCACCCAGGGGACTCGAACCCCCTGACAAACTACCAGAGGAGGGATGAGGCGTCCCCACATCCACTCCAGCCCTGGGGAGCAATACTGCATCCAGTTTCTCCCCGGTGGGCTATACCCTGGTGGTCCACAACCAGACAGACAGATAGACAGGATCTCGAAGGATGGGGTCTCAAGATCTTACCTCCAGAGGCTTTTCCCAGAAATTCTGATGCTGGCTCAGTTCTCGTCCTTTGATAGCGGACAAGCCCCCAGAATGTTGGGGTCTGTTATCAAAGGAGTGAGACATACAAATTGAAAGTAAGGCAAAACTTTATTTTTATGCCAGGCATCAGAACCCAGACTGACTGGTCAGGGCTGCCTCCGAAGAGGGCGACCCCATCCCGATCTCACAGACTGGCTTTATAGGGCATAACTGCAGACCCAAGGCACGTGGCTTCTATTGTTAAGGCATTTACTCCTGGAATTGATACCCGGAACCGATACCAGGAACTGCTGGGATGTTTGGAACTGCTGGAGCATTTAGAACTGCTGGGGCATTTATTTACGGAATGAAGTCCGTAGATGTAAACAACAATATGGCTATCCAGTCAATATGGAGTCACTCTGGCTAAGCAGGCTTTAATAGTTAAACAGGTTTTAACATTAAATCAGCCCTAACAGTCTTCACTTCGGATGTGGGAGATCTCATTCAGTCCCTGCAGATTGGTAATGACATGCCCTAGGTCCTAAACCTAAACCTAGCTTGTGTTTTCAGTCGTCCATCCTCACACTCCTGGCCCACAAGTCCTCCAGATTGGGAATTCTGGATCCACTATGTGGCACTCTTCCTGCTTTTCAGAAGGCAAAAGTGGCCTATGGGACTGCACAAAAACCCCAAATGAGGTTCAGACGCATGGCTGTTGAGGGCAACACAATTTCATAGGCTACCCTGTGTTCAAATGTTCTGTCTGCCACAGCCTGAGCCCCAATCTCTTGACAGCCACTCAGGTAGCAGGTTGCCTATCCACCAGATCGGACCTGCCATTCCCCTAGGCCATCATCTCTACTCAACCTGTGTTTATTGACGTCTATCTCCAGAGGCCTGGTCTGAAATACCCGCTTATGGGGGAACATGATCCACAAAATAGAAGTCCTCAAATCCTTGAGCAGGAAAACTTGCTATTGGGATGTGTGGAAAACCCTCGGCGTAGAAGAAACCTGCATTGTCCATGAGGTCCCTCCTACTCTTGAGGGCTGCCCTGGGCACAAACCTGCATTGTGACCCTCAGCCTGAGCCACATTTTCAACTAAGCCCCCTCAGTAGCTTGGCCTAGAGCCAGCATCTGAGGCCTGCTCTGACCCTAGGCCCAAATCCTAACCGGAGGTTGTGTTTCCAGACACACATACACAGAGCCCTGCTCTTGAATCCCTCCTTTAGGGAACCCTGAATCAGAAAACAGGATTCCTCCTTTCACCTACAATGACAGCATACTAGTTGGAGCTGCACAAAACGCCCAAATAGGGAGAATCTTCCTAGGCCTCATGAGGCCACCCCTTTTTGTGGGGTGCTTTCTGCGACCATCCTAGACACAAAAATCTGAGGCAAAAGCCTGAGCTTCTGCCTCACACTCTCCCTAATTTCCGATCCCAAGGATCCTCAGGGTCTGTCAGATGCCTGAAAACCTAAGCTTGGTTTCAGATTAGGGTCTAGGGGCATGTCAGGTTCTATATTCTCTCTCTAGGGCCATCTACCTGGTGTCTGACTGGAGGTCAGTTCTCAGGGTGTGTCAGACTGTTCATTAATGTCCAGGGCAGCCTATGAAATTGGGGTGGCCTTAAGGGCCTTGCAGGTTTCTCCTAAACTGGAGGGTTTGGGCAACTGTGATGGGTAGAGTTTCCTTTGGGAGGGCAGGCACAGTCGTGCAGGGTGGCTCCAGAGGCACCACCTTGGAGGGTGTGTGAGTCAGGACTTTGGGGACAGAAGTCTGAAAACACAAACTTGGGTTAGGGTTAGGGTCAGGGCCGAGGTTATGGCAGGCACGATCTGCAGACCCTGAGAGGAGCTCCTCAGGATCTAAAATTAGGGCAAGTGTTAGGTGGTAGCTCAGGCTTTTGTCTCTGGATTGTGTGCCTAGGATGGCCGTGCAATGTAGGGGTGGCCTCATGGGGCCATTGAGGATTCTCCCTTTGTGGATTCTGCCCGGCTCCCAATAGTTTGATGTCATTCTTTTTTTTTTTTTAATTATTCTTTTTTTTAAATTTTATTTATTTGATAGACAGAGATCACACAAGTGGCAGAAAGGCAGGCAGAGAGGGGAGGGGAGAAGTAGGCTCCCTGCTGAGCAGACAGCCCGATGCGGGACTTGATCCCAGGATGCTGGGAACACGACCCGAGCCAAAGGCAGCGGCTTAACCCACTGAGCAACCCAGGCGTCTCAGTTTGGTGTCATTCTGAGAGAAGGGAAGAGTCTTGTGTTATGTCTCAGGGGTCCTCCCAATACAGGGATTCTCTGGCTACAGAGGCCTGGAAAATCCCAATGGCTTAGGATTTGGGTATAGCAGCATGGCAGGCCCAATATGCAGGCTCTTGGTAAAGCTACTGAGGGGGCTTGTTGGAAAATGGGCTCAGGCTGAGGGTCACAATGCGTGTTTGTGCCCAGGGTGGCCCTTATGAGTGGGCGTAGCATCATGGGCCACGCAGGTTGCCCCCTTTCTGAGAGGTTGAAACCCATCCCAACAGCAAGGTTTCCTGTCATGGGGAAGGAGGAGTACTCTTTTGTGCATCAGCTTCCCCCCTATGCAGGATTTGAGATAAGGTCTTGGGATAGATGCCTAAATACCCAGGTTGGGTAGAGATGTCAGGGCCAGGGCCATGGCAGGTCCCATCTGCTGGATATGTGGCCAGCTATCTGGGTGGCTGACAGGAGGTCGAGGTTGGGCTTTTCAGACAGAGCATTAGTCCACAGGGTGGCCAATGAAATTGGGGTGTCTTCAAGGGTCGTGCAGGTTGATCCTCATTTGGGGTTTTTGGGCAGCCCCATAGGGCACTTTTTCCTTCTGCAAGTCCAGCAGAGTGTTATGGGAGAGACAGTGGGAGCCTGTTTGATGACCAAGGTTCCCCCATATGAAAAGATTCAATAGCAGGGATCTACGTATGGATGCCTGGAAACCCCACCTAGCATTATCATTGGAGCCTAGGAATATGGCAGGATTAATCTTCCTCTTCAGGGACCTACCTAGGGGGCTGAGCTGCAATGGAATCTCATACTAATCTGTCACAATGCAGGTTTATGTCCAGGGAGACCTTCAAATGTGGCAGTGTCTGAGGGGCCATGTAGGTTTCTCTTACCCTGAGGGTCTTACACAAATCCAATAGCAAAGTTCCCTTCTGGGGACAGGACATGTTACGTTTTGTGGCTCAGGGATCCACTATATATTGGTATTTGAGACCAGGCTTCTGGGGAAAGATGCCTGAAAACTTAAGCTAGGGTTCAGATTAGGTCCTAAGGGCATATCAGGATCAATCTTCTGTCTTTCAGGCCATCTTCCTGGGTGTCTGACTGTAGGTAGGTGCTCAGGATATGTCAGATTGTGCATTTTTGTCCAGGTCAGCCTACAACACAGAGCTGGCCTTGGGGCATTGAATCTTTCTACTAAGCTGGAGTTTTAGTAGGTTTAGAGTGCACAGTTTCTTCTGCAGGCAGGCATAGTCCTGTGGTGTGGCTTGGAGGACCAAGCTGAGGGGGTTTGTGAGCCAGTGTTCTGGGGACAGAAGTCTGAAAACACAAACTATGGTTAGCGTTAGGACCGAGGGTATGGCAGGCCCATTCTGCAGGCCATGAGGCAAATTAATCGGGACCTGAAGTTAGGGAGAGTGTGAGGCAGTAGCTCAGGCTTTTGTCTCTGGATTTTGTCTCTAGGATGGCTGTGGAATGTAAGGGTATCCTCACTGGGCCATGGATGTTTCTCACTCTCTTGGGGTTTTGCCCAGCTCCCAGTAGTTTGTTGTCCCTCTGGAGGAAAAGAGGAGTCCTGTTTCTTTTTTTTTTTTCTTTTTTTCCCTCAGGTTTCCCCGATAATGAGGGATTCCATAACTCGTCTCTGAGTACGGGTGCCTCAAACCAACTTTTGGTTAAAATTTGTGCCTAGGGCCATGATAGGCATGATATTCCTGCTCTAGGTCCACCTACTGAGGAGGTTTATCTTAAAGTGGGGCTCAGCCTGAATACATCAATGCAGGTTTGTGCACAGGGCTGCCCAAAAAGTGGGCGTGGCCTCATTTGTCTTTCACCTTTCTCCTACTCTGAGGGTATTACATCCATTCCAACAGGAAGGTTTTCTGCCATGGGGAGGAGGAGTTCTGTTTTGTGCATAAGGTTCCACCATATGCAGGGATTTAATATAAAGTCTGGGGATAGATGCCTGAAAACCCAGGTTGGGTAGAGATGATGGCGTAGGGTCATGGCAGGTATGATAGGCTGGATATAGGGCCAGCTCCCTGGGTTCCTGGCAGGAAGTCAGAGCTCAGGCTGTGTCAGACAGAGCATTATTGCACAGGGCAGCCGATGAAATTGGGGTACCCTCTAGGTCTGTGCACATTCATCATTATTTCTGCAGCCCCTTAGGGCACTATTTCCTTCTGGTGGGCTGACAGAGAGCTGCATTGCGGCTTCAAAATTCCCAATCTGGAGGGATTGTGGGCCAAGTGTGTGAGGACGGAAGTCTGAAAACACAAGCTTGGGTTAGTTTTGGGACCTAGGGCATGGCAGGCCCAATCTGCAGAGGCTGAAGAGAGATCCCCAGCATGTGAACTAAGGGTGAGTGTTAGACGTTTGTTCAGGCTGGATTTTTATCCATAATAGCTGACTAATGTATGGGTGGCCTTACAAGGCCAGGAGGTGTTGCCACTCTGGTGAGCCACACCAAATAACATACTTTACTTCTGTGGGACAGGGAAGTCCTCTTTGATGGCTCAAGGGTCTCGCATATGGAAAGATTTGATAGCAGGGCTCTAAGTATGGTTGCTGGAAACCCCACCCTGCATTACCATTGGAGCCTAGAAACAAGTCAGGTTTGATCTCCTGTCTCAGGGGCGAGCTACCCAGAGGGCTGATTTGAAATGAAGTCTCATGCTGACTGATCACAATGCAGTTTTGTGTCCAGGGTGACCTTCGAATGTGGCAGTGTCTGAGGGACCATGCAGGTTTTCCTACCCTGAGGGTTTTACACAGCTCCAAGTATCAAGGCTTCCTTCTGGGGACAGGAGGTGTTCTGTTTTGTGGCTCAGGGATCACCCATATATTGATATCTGAGACCAGACCTCTGGGGACCAGTCCCTGAAAACCTAATGGAGGGTTCAGATTAGGGTGTAGGGGCATGTAATGTTCAATCTTCTGTCTCTATGGCCATCTACCTAGGTTTCTGACTGGTGGTAGGTGCTCAGGGTGTGTCAGACTGTGCATTTTTGTCCATCGTGGCCTATGAAATTGAGATGGGCCTTGCAGGTTTCTCCTAATCTGGAGGGCTTGGGCAACTGTGATGGGCAGAGTTTCCTTCTAGAGGGCAGGCACAGTTCTGTGGGGTGGCACCACGGACCCCAGCCTGGAGGGTTTGTGAGCCAGGGCTCTGGGGACAGAAGTCTGAAAAGAGAAACTAGGGCTAGGGTTAGGGCCAAGGATATGGCAGGACCGATCTGCAGACCCTGAGGCGAGCTAATCGGGATCTGAAATTAGGGCGAGTGTGAGGCGGTAGCTCAGGCTTTTGTCTCTGAACTGTGTGTCTAGGATGGCCATGGAATGTAGGGGTGGCCTCAGGGGGGCATGGAAGATTCTCCCTCTCTGGGGGTTTTGTATGGCTCCCAATAGTTTTGTGTCATTCTGGGGGAAAGGAGGAGTCCTGTTTTCTGTCTCAAGGGTCCCAAAAAAGGAGGTATTCCAGAGCAGGGCTCTGGGTATGAGTGCCTTGAAACTGCAACTGGGTTAAGATTTGGGCCTGGGGGGGAGGAGTCAAGATGGCGGAGAAGTAGGAGGCTAAGACGACATCAGCCAGCAGGAGATCAGCTAGATAGCCTATCAAACCATTCCGAACACCTACAAATCCAACAGGAGATCGAAGAGAAGAAAAACAACAATTCTAGGAACAGAAAATCGACCACTTTCTGAAAGGTAGGACCAGCGGAGAAGTGAATCCAACGCGACCGGAAGATAGACCCCAGGGGGAGGGGCCGGCTCCCAGCAAGCAGCGGAGCACAAAATCAGAACTTTTAAAAGTCGGCTCCACGGAGGGACATCACTCCAGAGACTAAACTGGGGTGAAGACCTCACGGGGACAACGTGGACTCAGGTCCCACGGGGTCACAGAAGGATCAGGGGTGTCTGAGTGTCGCAGAGCTCACAGGTATTAGAGCGGGGAAGTCGGCTGCGGAGACAGAGCCGAGATTTCCTAGTGGTCTGTGACACGGACCGGTACTCTGTGGCACTGGCCGGTGCTCTGTGCGAGGGGTCCCCACAAGATCTGGGGAGACTCCGACCCGGGAGAGCTCAGGGATCTATGGGGTCCGGAGACTCCAGGTGGGACTCTGCCAGAGACAGAGACGCTTGGTCACAGGCTGGGTGAGCTTGGAGCACTCCCAGAAGCCAGTGAGATGGGACTGCTTACGCACGATTTTCTCTGAGCTTGGTCTGCGGGCGCGCGTGGTCTGCGGGTGCGCGCAGTGTCGGCGGGCCCGCGGTGTCGGAGGCAACTCTTAGTAGAATGCAACTTTCAATGAGCATCTTGATTCAAGGAAACAGCCTCCTCAAACGTGTGTGTGGAAATGATAGGGAACTCCCATAACCTTAACTCTGAGAAACCAGATTCTTTAGGCTAAGCTTTTATTTCACGAAACTGGAAGGGTTCAAAATTTACGTGCAGAATCACACGATGCATATGTTTCTGCACATACCTGTTGGGTGTGATAGCCTTGACTCTGAAAAAGAGCACTGAGAGCAAAGTGTTATACATGCAACCCTAAACCTGCCTCTCAGAGTAGAATGCATTCTACTTTGACATGTGGTACCCTTGACCCTGAGAAAAAACACTGAACTTGAACCTCCTTCACTGAAAGATGGAAGCACCTCCAAAAAGTAGGTGTGGACTCAGAAGAACGTTCCATAAGAAACAGGGCTGTGGGGTAACAGAAACAAAAACTAAACCCCCTTTGCAAAGGGGAATAGGAAAGCATAAGTAAGGTGCTATGCGCTCAGAGAAACCCGTTTGTTCAAAATGTAACTAGCAACCAAGAGGATATGTCATGGTGACAGAAGACATTTAAGATAAACGTATGGAAGACATAAAGAAAGTGCCCTGGACATAACTCTGAGAAACAAGGAAGAGTACATGTATCTTCTGACTAAGTTCTTGATTCAGGATGAGAGGAGCATGTCAAAAGGCAGCTGAGGGAGTCTATCTTAAGACCTGCACATTTATTTTTTTAAAGATTTTATTTATTTATTTGACAGAGATCACAAGCAGGCAGAGAGGCAGGCAGAGAGAGAGAGAGAGGAAGGGAAGCAGGCTCCCTGCCAAGCAGAGAGCCCGACGTGGGGCTCAATCCCAGGACCCTGGGATCATGACCTGAGCTGAAGGCAGCGGCTTTAACCCACTGAGCCACCCAGGCGCCCAAGACCTGCACATTTAGACAGAACTCAGAAAGAACATGGCAGAGACCCTGCTTTCAACTGATGTTTCCTTTTGGGAAAACACAAGCATCTTCAACGTGTGTCCCCATGCCTCAGGAAGGAGCCATGTAATTATCTTGGATAGAAAAAGGCTATGCATCAAATGCGACTTTCCATGAACATTTCATGAAGGGATTAAGGTTTCCTTGTATAACTCTAAGAAGTAAAACAGCTTTTGTGGAACCGTTGTTCACCTACAAAATTTTCCCTTGAAGAATGAAGCAGTTTGGAAATTGTTAATAAAAGTCTAAGGAAGGAGAGGAGTCAAGATGGCGGAGAAGTAGCAGGCTGAGATGACATCAGGCAGCAGGAGATCAGCTAGATAGCCTATCAAACCATTCCAAACACGTACAAATCCAACAGGAGAATCAAGAGAAGAAAAACAAAAATTCTAGAAACAGAAAATCGACCACTTTCTAAAAGGTAGGACCAGCAGAGAAGTGAATCCAACGCAACTGGAAGATAGACCCCAGGGGGAGGGGCCGGCTCCCGGGCAAGCGGCGGAACAACAGAGCACAAAATCAGGACTTTAAAAAGTCTGCTCCACGGAGGGACATCGCTCCAGAGGCTAAACTGGGGTGAAGACCTCACGGGGACAACATGGACTCAGGTCCCACGGGGTCACAGAAGGATTGGGGGTGTCTGAGTGTCGCAGAGCTCACAGGTATTAGAGCGGGGAAGTCGGCTGCGGAGACAGAGCCGAGATTTCCTAGTGGTCTGTGACACGGACCGGTACTCTGTGGCACTGGCCGGTGCTCTGTGCGAGGGGTCCCCACAAGATCCGGGGAGACTCCGACCCGGGAGAGCTCAGGGATCTACGGGGTCCGGAGACTCCAGGTGGGACTCTGCCAGAGACAGAGACGCTTGGTCACAGGCTGGGTGAGCTCGGAGCACTCCCAGAAGCCAGTGAGACGGGACTGCTTAGGCACGATTTTCTCTGAGCGTGGTCTGCGGGCATGCGCGGTCTGCGGGTGCGCGCAGTGTCGGCGGGCCTGCGGTGTCGGAGGCCCGCGGGGTCTGCGGGCCTGCGGTGTCTGCGGGCGCGCGGTGTCTGCGGGTGGACGCGCGCGCGCACTCTCTGGCGCAAACATGGGCTAGGGAGACTGGAGGGATTAAATGCTTTTCTCTGAGGGCGCACTGAAGACTGGGGCCCCTAGCTCTCGGCTCCTCTGAACCGGAGATTGGGAGGCCGCCATTGTCATTCCCGTCCTCCAGAACTCTACAGAAAGCGCGTTCAGGGAACAAAAGCTCCTGAAAGCAAACCTGAGAGGATTACTTAGCCCGGCCCCTGGTAAGGGTGGTGCAACTATGCCTGGGGCAAAGACACCTGAGAATCACTACAACAGGCCCCTCCCCCAGAAGATCAAATAAATACAGCCAAGACCAAGTTCACTTAACAAGGAGAACAGCGGATTCTTATCTGGACAAAATGACAAGACGGAAAAACTCACCACAAAAAAAAAGAGCAGGAGACAGGACCGAAGGCTAGGGACCTAATCAATACAGACATTGGAAATATGTCAGATCTGGAATTCAGGACAACGATTCTCAAGGTTCTAGCCAGGCTCGAAAAAGGCATGGAAGATATTAGAGAAACCCTGTCAGGAGAAATAAAAACCCTTTCTGGAGAAATACAAGAAATAAAGTCTAATCAAGTTGAAATAAAAAAAGCTATTAATGAGGTGCAATAAAAAATGGAGGCTCTTACTGCTAGGATAAATGAGGCAGAAGACAGAATTAGTGATGTAGAAGACCAAATGGCAGGGAATAATGAAGCAGACCAAAAGAGAGACAATCAACTACTGGACCACGAGGGGAGAATTCGAGAGATAAGTGATGCCATAAGACGAAACAACATTAGAATAATTGGGATTCCAGAAGAAGAAGAAAGAGA
>ML093527.1:0-35142 GCA_003697995.1 Taxidea taxus jeffersonii
ACTGGATATCCATCTCACACTTCCTTCTTCCTGCCTGTGTGGGAACTCGACGGGAGCCCTGCAATATAGCAAGTCTCCCTCTTCTCCTGGACTCCCCTGGGACCAGATGATCCCACTCTCAGGTGGGCTCCCAACTGAGCAGGACCAGGAGAAGTGCTTGTTGGAGGTTGGCAGAACTGGTGAAGAGGATATTGCAGAAAGCAGGGAACTTTCTTTGGGTTGGGGGTGGGCAGAGATGGTTTCTGTTCCTATTTTCTTTTCCCCTGTATCCCCTGCCCTTTCACGGTCCTCGTACAGGGGCAAGGGGAGCCCACCCTGGGACTGACTACAAAGGAGCCAAATGTGGCCTCCAGTCCATTACCTTCTCCTCCATCTGCAGACATAGGGCATGGGTCCAGGGTGAGCCTCTGGGCAGGGCAGGAGCAGGACAGCATGTCCTACAACCTCCCATGGAGTAAGGGGCCGCAGAGTGGGAAGGCTTTGAATAGGTGCCAGGAGAGGAGGGGAAAAGGTGCAGACTCTCAGCCCCAAGACGGGGGAAGGCTGGGAACCTGCTTCCAGGGGTTCAGACACGGGGCGGGGAGGAAGAGAGTGGCTACGGGGCACATCGTCTCTAGCTGTGGGAGGGACAGGTGGCCGCAGGTGTCCAAGGTCTGTCTGGGGCCCACACTGAGATCCTCAGGTGAGAGGGGTTGAAGGGCTAAGCAGCTGGCCAAAGCTTCTGGACCAGTCTGGAAGTCAGACTCGGGTGTTCACCTTTTTAAAGGGATTGACTAGACCAGCTCCCCAGTCTCCCACCATCCCTGGGCCTCGCATTCTAGGAGAGGAAGACAGGTTTGGTGACAAAGTTGCCCTTCCCACAATAACAAATCATAGCCTACACATACCGCGTCAACCATGACAATTGTTATGAATGCGAACCTGTGGTATATGCACAGAAGAATTCTTGCATGGAGGTATGGCACCTGTTCAGTTTTCCTCAGATTTGGAAGCACGAAGGGACTTTTATGTACTTCTTAGGAGTCTGGCGTATTTCCACAATTTCTAGAATTTTAAAATATTGTTCAAAGTTGCCTGATGAACACAGGAGAGATACGTTGCACAAAGGTTGGGATTCAGTGCCGATTTTAATCCCTGGTTGCCCAGATCCTGGTGCAGGAGCCTCCTTCCAGCCAAAACACAGTGTCCTTTGCTTCCAAGGAGAAGCTTGATTCTCCCAACTCAGACCCTCTGAACTTCTGTCCATGGATTGGTGCCTTTGTCTCACACAATCCAAATGCAAGACTCACGAATATGGTGCCTATGGGAATTACTTGGACAGTGCCTCATAAGTCTTAGATCCCAGCCAGGTTTGTGGGATGCCGAGTTTTAGTGGGAGTTCATTTGTGAATGTTTTCTCTGCCAGGCAGAGAGAGATTCTTTTTTAATTTTATTTCTTTAATGGAGAAAGCCTTTTTCTTACCTGTTCTCTCTTTGTCTCTCCCCACAGTCATCTCCAGCCCTGGGAACCCTTCTCCAGATTGTAAAAAGAAGGAAACAGCATGGTAAAGTGGAAAGATAATGGCCCACCCAGTCCAACAGGTACGCACGTTGTTCCCAGTGGAAAAATACTTCCCTTCCAAGTGCCCTTGGGCTTCAACTGGAAGATGGGGTCCATTCTTTCTAACCTATGTGCTTGTTCAGAAAATTCAAAGAAATCAAGTGCATAACATGCCTAAAGAAGGTTTGACACCATAGGGTCTTCCTGACCATTATCCATACATGAATTTTTATTTCTTTTTTAGATTTTATTCATTTATGAGAGATAGAGAGCATGTGTTGGTGGAGAGGGCCAGAGGGAGAAGGACAAGTAGACTCCCTTGGCAAGCAAGGAGCCCTACTCAGGGCTCAGTCCCAGGACCACGAAAACATGACCTGAGCCGAAGGCAGACAGCTAACCAACTGAGCCCCCAGGCGCCGCTCCATATGTGAATTTCTTAAGTCCCAGAGCCTACATCAGATGTACCTCTGGCAGTCCTTGTTTCCACCTGTGAGGTCCCAGAGGCACAGAGAAGGGAGAAACTTGTTTAAGATCCCATAGTAGGTAGGTAGCACACTTCACCTTCCATCCCAGATGTGGAGGAAAGATAATGTGGGGATCACACTTGGGGTAGCCTGTGTCTGGTTCTGGGAATGAGCCCACTCAAGATAAATGGGCCCCACACTCACTCTGTCCCCCAAGACAGGAAGCTGTCATTATCCATGCCTGTCTTCTGTGTGGTGACCTCCAACCGCAAGGTAGGCAAAGACTGTCCTCCTGCAATCTGGGAATTAGGGGCTGTCTGTATGGCGGGACCATTTCTTGTGCCTCTCAGGTTAATTATGACAACAATGCACTCGTGTTTTCATCAGATAGTTTGATTATCTGAGAGGCGCAAGACATCCTTCTAGGTGCTGAGGAGAGAGCAGTGGACAACACAGGAAAATCTTGCATTCATGGCACTTTCGTCCTTGAGAGGGCAAGAGACAAGAAACATAAATAAGGAAAAGCCATCAAATGACAATCCGGGCCAAACACGGGGGAGAAAACAGGAAAGGGACAGGAGCTTTGCGCATACATACAGATATTTCGTGTTTGCGAGGGGGTGCACTGGCAAGCCTCACTAATCAACTGACACTTCATAGATGAAAGAGGGAGGGACTCCTGTGGACGCCATCTGCAGGGAGGCAGGCAAAGGCGGAGAACTGATGGGAAAACTCCCTTCCAGGCTTCCCTGATCCTTTCCTTCCCTCACACCCCATTTCTAGTGACTGATCCAAATACGTCTTCCTCTCTCCCTGTCACCCTCAGGGTAAGTCTCTCCCACTGTAATCATTTCTGGTCTTTGTCTCCCTTGGACAAATTAATGAATAAAGCTCAAGGGGCACAGATCTAAATCTCTGCACTGCTTCTTGAACTGTCCCATCCATCTCTCAGAGGCGTGCTGCACTGGGCAGGTGGACCACATCTGGAGTCCCAGGCTCTGGTCCTGATGACCCACTTTGGCGGGGTGGGGGGTAGTACCGCTGGAGGTTGCCCTGAGACCAGTGTCCAGGATGGTTCTACCTGAAAGGGCCTGAGCAGCGCCATCACAGATGCTCAGTGATCCCAGCTCAGTGATCCCAGACGTGGGGTCAAACACGCTCTTTGCAGCCCAACATCCAGAACTACAGAGGAAGTGAAGAGGTACTAGCGAGACAGAATCTCCACCAGCGTTAATTAGTACCTCATGCTGGATCTAGTAAAATGAAGTAGGGTGTCTGGGTGGGCTGAGTTCTGAGTATCTAGAGGAATGCAAACGCAGACAGGATGTACCCTCTCCTGGGAACATTGTAGAGAGGATTCAGGTGGCTTGATCTGGAATTTATGATTCTGTGATCTAGTGGGAGCCTGAGGGCAGGTGATGGGAATAAATAGAGCTGGAGCCTCCCACGGGACCAACTCAGGAATGGGCCCCAGACTGTTGCACTTGCTTCTGCTGGGCACATTCACAGTGGTCTTCATGGACGATGATGAAGGTAAAGCCTGGTGAGGGAGGCAGGTATGGGTGGCGAGAGCCTATGCGGGGAGAAAAGGGAGGTGGTTTCTAACCTTGACTTTTTGGGCTGCTGTAAAATGGCTCAAGGTGAATTTTTCTTCTTCTTTTCACAGAGGACCATGGCCCAGATTTGAAATGTATGGCACAGTTGGTTTGCAATTTTCTGATAAATAATGCCACAATGAGAGGGGATACTCCTGATTTTTTCAACATCATACCTCTACCCGCCCTGAAATATTCCACTCTCCTCACTCACTGCTCTAGTGTCTTTTTTTCTTCCCCAGCCTTACATGAATGGGGGAGGAGGGTTGAATTCCTGGGGTCATAGCTGTCACCCACTCAAGGGAGTAAGGACTCCAGGCAGGAGTTGGGAAGGGTGTCAGCTTCATTCTTGTGAGGTCTACACTTCAGCCGTATAAATGTTGATAGCGGGGTAGGCTTCTGAAGCCTAATTCCTTTCCCTAATGCCCTGCTTTCAGTCTTTCCTCTGTTTCTTTAGGGATTCGATTTTGCCATGAATGTGATTTCTTTGATGGATTCAAATGCCGTAGTAACCTGAAACGCTGCTGGAAGTTTAATTTGTTCCTACCGTACAACAGGAGTTGTACCACAGAGCACTATTACTATGCGGATCGAGTTACAGGTAAGCAGGGGTTAAAGAGAGACACAAAACATCATCAGTGGTGCCCGCCTTCCCTGAAGTCAAGGTGTGGAGGGAAACTGGGACCATGGGAGATACTGGGGAAAGAGGAATTTTCCATACACCCACCAGGGGTAGAGTTTATGTGGAAGGCAGATGTCTCTTGCCTGATCCTGTCCAGGGAGACCTAGATGGGATGCAGGCACAGCTTTGGGGCTCATTCCTATCCATAGAAAAACAATGAGGTTCTGGAGAGACGTTATTACCAAGAAGATGGTGTGAATAAGCAAGGTGATCACATCTGCTTTTTTTCTCTCTTTAGGGAGATACCTGTTTCATCTTACAAAACTGTCTTGTAAAGTTTGTAATGAGGGAATGACCCAAGTATACCATGACTTACTGAAAGAAACACATTGCTGCAGTGATAAACCCATGTGTAACACTGGAAAGGATAATTTGGAAAGGTCAATGCCGTATGGAGAAGATGGAGATTACACTATGCATGATGATATCCTACCAGAACACTTAAATGGTAGATGAACTTAAACTATCTCTGCCAGTAATCTTTGCCCTTCCCTTACACAATGGCAACACCATTGTACATTATCTCAAAATCCAGACCCTAGTCTCCAATCTGTTCTAGTAGATCTACCCATGAGAGCTCCATATTTCCTGTGTCAGTGCTTTCATTAAGAGGTAAATGGGAGGGGCGCCTGGGTGGCTCAGTGGGTTGGAGCCTCTGCCTTCGGCTCAGGTCCTGGGATCGAGCCCCACATCGGGCTCTCTGCTCAGCATTGAGTCTGCTTCCTCCTCTCTCTGCCTGCCTCTCTGCCTACTTGTGATCTCTGTCTGTCAAATAAAGAAATAAAATCTTAAAAAAAAAAAAAGAGGTAAATGGGAACCCCCAATCTCTGCCTTCTTCTTGGGTTCCCCTGTCTTTAACACTTGATGCTGCGTGGCGATCTGTAACTGTCCTCAAGTTCTCATGCTAAACCTGGGGGTACATTTCTGGCAAAGGGAACAGAGTATTTTTCTGGTACAGCTTCTGAGTAAAGATCAAAAGAAAGTAGACTGGATAGAAATAGGAAAAAGAAATCACAAGACATTTTAGAAGAAAAATTGGGGAGGAGGATAGAAGAGGTATTTGGTGGAGGGCAGGAAGGGCTTCTATTAAACAAAGGCTTGAGAAGGTAAATGTGAAGTGAGGAATTCAAACTTCCACAAAAGGAATAGTCAGTGAAATAGACAAGAGAGTCTTTGTGCCTGCCACCATTTGGAGAAACTGTACCAGCCACAGTTACACCTAACACATAGCCCTAAGATACCATGTTTCCAATGATCTTCTCTTGCTTTCATGGCCAAAGCCAAGTCCATCAGGATAAGCACTTGGTCTCATTGTTGGCCAACTACTCTGTCTCCTGGCATGTGAGGAACACTGTACCACCGAGTCCTGAAAAATATTTAAATTTTACCTTGCACTCAATGAACTCATTGATAAAAAGCTGAGTATTTATGGGCACAACCCTGCAACAGATTATGTCAGGAGAGAGAACAGTTTCAGACTTCACTCTAGTGTTCCGACCAAAATGACAAATGACAAATTGAAGTGACAAAAATGAATCCCTAAATTATTGTTCACTCACTTTAGGTTAAACTTTTCTTTTGCCCCGCTTGCCTTCCTATGTGTTAGAATCTACAGAAACTATTATATTTATTTTTTAGCTGAATAATTATGTATACAAATATAATATTATCCCAGGTTTAGTAATTCCCCTCCAGATCCAAGCTTATAAATGCTTATTGTTTTCTACCACATTGTATTTGCATAGATATAATAAAACGTTTTAAAATACAAATTAGTGGGGCACCTGGGTGGCTCAGTGGGTTAAGCCTCTGCCTTCGGCTCAGGTCATGATCTCAGGGTCCTGGGATCGAGCCCCGCATCAGGCTCTCTGCTCAGCGGGGAGCCTGCTTCCCCTTCTCTCTCTGCCTGCCTCTCTGCCTACTTGTGATCTCTCTCTCTGTCAAATAAATAAATAAAAATCTTTTAAAAAAATAAAAATAAAAATAAAATACAAATTAGTTTTGAAATATTTGCAACATACACATACTGGGACTTGTCCCAAATTGTGTCACATTAGCAGGCGTATTATACTTTAGCATCTTGAGAAGTAGAAAATATGGTAGACACGTCCATTCAGGGCTGGTTAATTCATTGTATGATAGAATGGAGATGCTGGCAGTAGTTTCCAACAATGAAGGGATTCGCAGGGGAATTACTGTGATGTGTAGTTAGTGCCTAGAATGGTCCCAAACCAGTCAAAATGGGAAACTTCACATTAGAGAAGGGAAACAATAGAGATGGTGGAGAAGGTAACCAGTAGTAGGACGACTATACAGGCAGATGGAGACTCACTAGCACAATGAGTGAAGTGAAGTGAAGCTTCATAAAACATTGTGGCAAAGCCCCCAGCGCTTCATCATACCCAGACTGGCCCTCCATGTCCAATCTTTTGGAGCCCGTCCTATTATGTTTCCCACCTTGGATTTCCATGAGATTCTGACTCCCCTATTGCCCCATTTACAATACTCCATCACCTCCTAATTTTCTTGCCAAAGTGGAGTATATCTCTGTTCTTTGCATTTAGTCGGGGGGGGGGCAGTGGTGGGGGAAAGATAGGACAAAGAGGAAGCAATGAGGAAAGACAGACACTGAACATGGACCCTAGTTCCAGATTCAGGTCCAGAACCCTCAATTCTGGTCAGAGATTCCTTGGATTCCTTACTAGGTGACAGACTGAGACAGGAAAAAATGATCAAAGGAAGACAAACCAATTGTATGGAACTAGAAATATGGAGAATTATTCATCATAGGAAAACAGAAAACCTAGGAAAACATTTCATAGAAATGTGTGTAAAATCCTAGAAACCCAATAGAAATGTGTTCATGATTGACAAGCTCTCAGAAAACCACACCACAGAACTTTTGTTCTGCTCACAAATTTTGTACCAGTTATGATTGGACTGAAATATCAGGAGGCTGGCTCCAGAACCTCATACAGAGATATGATATACTCTACATGGACATATAGGATCCGGGGCTCACTGTTTGATCTCGTGTTTTCCCATGGACGGAGCTCTGAAAAAACTGCTGAATATTTGAAAATGTGTCCTGTAAGAATTCAACACAGAGGTATGGATTGCCTCATTTATTCTGGAGGTGCTGCTCACAGCGACAAAGAAAAAACTGAAACATAAACATTATTTGTTCTCTTTCGGCACTTTGGGTAGTTATAGTTCTACCACAGATTGATACTGGCCCCCACGCGGAGGAAGTAGCCTCTGGAAGAACACGTGTAAACCATGACTGGGAAAAGGCTGTGAGTCTGGAGGTTGAAAGCACCTGCCTCAAACTTCATGGGCTGATTTTAAATCTTTGCTTAGGATCATCAAGGTAGGACTGTGGTCTTTCGGTTGGGACAAGTGAGAGACAGCAGCATGGTTTATGAACCTCTATAAATCCTCTCATCAGGAAGGCAGAATAGCTAGGACAGCAAAAACAAAATGCCATCTGCTAGCAAGATCTGGTCGGGTGGCCTCAGCCCTCAGAGATCTCAGACATGTAGAAAATACGCCACTGAAATTCCTCCCACAAACAGAGTTCCATTCCAAGGAAGAAAGGAACAGTCAGTAGAAGCGAAATTGAGCCAGGAGTCCAGGGGAAGGTTATAAGACAAAGTTCGAATGTTGGTGGGAGAGGAGATAGCAGGTAGCAACACTTGGAAATCACTATAGAGGTTGCTCTGGAGAGATGAAAAATTTTAAGTACTTCCCTTTTGCTGCCTTCAAGAAATGAAGCTAGGAAAGCCCCTCCCCCCACTCCGTCCCCTGCCAGCCCCAACATTGGGATCTTCCTGGAAAAACACATTTAATTTAAACATGTATGACATAAAAGAAATGCACATAAACCCCACGTAATAATGTTACGAGACAAGTGCACTGAACACCATACTTACAGAAAACAGAAGGGTGCCAGAAAAATATGGCTGCAAAATTGATAGAAACTCAATGTGAGATTTCAAGATGAACTAAAAGAAATGAGGGAAATGATAGAAACTATGAAAAAGCAGCATAGAAAAATACTTCTTAAAGATTTATTTATTTGAGAGAGAGAGAGAGAGAGTTCTCACGTGCACACACACATGAGTGAGGGGAGGGGAAGAGGGAGAGACTGACTCTCTAGCAGACTCCCCACTGAGATCATGACCTGAGCTGGAACCAAGAGTCCCACACTTAACTGACTGAGCCACCCAGGTGCTCCAGAAAAAGATTTTTTTTAATGTTCAGCTTCTTTCTTTAAAAATTCAGTCTAAAAGCCATTTTAGATGGCTTTTTAGATGGGCTGAGTAAGATAGATCCCCATGATGGAGCTTACTGGGTATAGGAGCAACATGGGCTCTTGGAAGCCCAAGTGGGTGAGGACAACATCCACGTGCTGTGGTGTAGGTTGTCAGAGTCTGCTCTGGCGAGGAAAATGTCCCTGCAGAGTGGCGTGGTGGTAGATGTGGGCTAACATGGGCGGTTGGTGACTGAGTGGACTGAGCAAGTGTCACTTGGCCTAGTGTTGCTCATTGGAGTCCAATCTGCGTGAGGAGGGCAACTTGTGTGGTGGACAGCTGTGGCAGGCTGGTAAGGAATGCTGAGATATAAGTGGGGCACATGGTGATCCAAAAAAGGATATGGCCCCTGAAAGTTGCCAGAGGGTATCTGCATGTGGGGATGACACTGGAGTATCTGTTGGGGGGATGCTGGAGCCCAAGGCGGGTGGTAGCAATGGGAGTTCGGTCTTGTACCGAGGGGAATAACAAAACAAGAAACGTATTGAGGATAATAGGAGCCCAGTTCCTCAGTATTGTAGAAAGGATTTATAGATATAGGAAGAGGAGAAAAAAACCTAGTATCAATTCTAGATGGAAGTGCGCATGTGTGGGGAGAGGGGGGCTGCTCATGCACGCACACACTTGCACGTGTACATCCACACGTGTGTTCTTCAATTTCGGCCGTGGTGAAGCCCTAAGGGCAGTGACACACAGTGGCCACGTGCATACCTAGCACCCTGATTTTGGGTTCTAAATAACGATCCCGCTGAAAAGAAGCAGGGCTTCCTAGAGGGAAAGTACGAAATGAGCCTGAGCATTTGGCTGAGGCAGATATAAGGAAATGTTCCAAGAAGGATGAAGAATATTGAAAGGAGACAGGAGCGAGCTTGAAGCGACTCTTTCTGATTGAATCTAAACGTTAAAATGTGCGTGACAGTAACAAATTATAATCAGTTCAACAAAAATAGGAAAATGAGCTTATATTTTATAATCAAAGAGGGTTCCTCCTACCAGTTTGTTAGAAATCAGTCTCCATCTGTGAGCATGCTCCTTCCCACTCCTATTTTTCTCAGGGTGCTAGAACCATACAGGGTAGAAAGCCTGAGTGTACATGAAGTGGGGGGGGGGGGGCGCACATCTGCTCATGGGCATGGCTGGTACAGAGCTTACTGCTGAGACATCCAGTGGCCAGACTCACATGGCTTGCTCAGATCCCACCAATTCCAGCCTCTTCCATGCCACGCTAGACACATGGGAATATTTGTGCGGCTGCTTCTGGTCTCATCTCCTTGGCAGTATATCATGCAGCTCTTCTGTATCTAGGGGTTGATGCCTTCCTGTGAGATTGCCAGGCAAGCAGGGTGCAAGTTACTACCTCCAGACCCCGCCCCCAGATGTCCTCTCCTCTTCTCCAACCCCCAACCTCAAAGAGAGTCTCATTTCTGGAAGGCAGAAAAGCTTGTTTTCTTCTGAATTCCTGATGCAAATTCCTTTCTACACTCTACCCTTCTCCTCACTCTGGGAATAGCATTCATGAACAAAATTCAAGAAGAACAACAAAAAAAAAAAAATCAAGAAGACCCAAGCTATCTCTTTTCATTTTGCTACCTCCCTCCCTGAGAGGCCAGGGTCATGGGCTTTAGTGGGAGTATGATAAGGATAATACTGAGAGAGACAAACACTTGAAAGAAAGGAAGGAAGGAAGGAAGGAAGGAAGGAAGGAAGGAAGGAAGGAAGGAAGGAAGGAAAAAAGAAAGAAAGAGAAAGAAGGAAAGAAAGAGAAAGCAAAGGAAAGAAAAGAAAAAGAAAAAAGAAAAGCAAAGGAAAGAAAAGAACCTACCGTAGAAGGAAGGCGAAAAGCCAGGAAAAGAACTGACCTATTCTCAGTCTTATTCTTTTTCGTTTCTTCTCTTTTCTTTCTTTCTTTCTTTCTTTCTTTCTTTCTTTCTTTCTTTCTTCTTTTTTTTTTGAAAGAGAGAAAGAGCGAGCACGTGATGGGGGGCTAGGCAGAGGGAGAGAGAAAATCTTAAGCAGGCTCCACACCCAGCCCAGAGCCCAAGGCAGGGTTTGATCTCAACACACTGAGATCTTGACTGGAGCTAAAAATCATGAGTCAGACGGTTACATCTCTTGTCTTCTTATTCTGAAGCAGCTTTGGTACACAGTGAAAGCACTAGGTTTTGTAAGAACCTGCAGGAGACACTGGTCTTTCTCTCAAAGTGTTTCGTTTCCCCCTACTCCATCACCACAACCACCAGGGACCAAGATGGAAAATCTAGAAAAGAAGAGGACTTTTTCTTACACAGGCAGAACACAAAACCATGTGCTTGTGATCCGAAACAGTGGCTTTCCAGGAAATCCTTAGGAAGAGGCTGAGGCAGTAATGTCATCCAGAGGTTGGAGCCCCCAAAAGACACGCAACCTCTACAGGTTTTCATTGCATAAGTCAAAGACCCTGCAGCACCTGAACATCACCAAGTAGACACTCCATTTTATTTTGTCCACATTAGCACAGTTTTTCAGGCAGCCCATGAAGGTTAACCACAGAGTCCCATCTTCTGCAGGAGGAAAGAGAAACAGGTTAGCAAAAAGGCTTCTGCAAAGAAACTTCTTTGCAGCCGGTACCAGCAGACAAGAACAGCCTTGTGGGTAGCTCAAGTCTCTGTTATCCAAACAGGCAGAACTGCAAAATGTTGCCAGTTGAGAACTTCCCAGAAGGAAAGCAGTAGCAGAGGAGTTTGCAAAAGTTCTTGGGGGTGGGGAGGTGATGAGAGCAGTAATGGAGGGATTTCCAAAGCTGGATGTTTCAGTGGAGAATCTTTTTTTTTTTTTTTAATTTTATTTATTTGACAGATAGAAATCACAAGTAGGCAGAGAGGCAGGCAGAGAGAGAGGGGGAAGCAGGCTCCCCGCTGAGCAGAGAGCCCTATGTGGGGCTCGATCCCAGGACCCTGGGATCATGACCTGAGCCGAAAGCAGAGGCTTTAACCCACTGAGCCACCCAGGTGCCCCTTCAGTGGAGAATCTCAACACTGGTTTATGTCAGGGTTATAAATGCCCAGGTTTTGCTTAGCACGAACTGTAGGAAAACCGAGAGGGCCATTTAGCTCGTGTCTGTTGCTGACACTGGTCCTTCTGTCTTCACAGTTTAAAACCACCCCATGGAGGTCCAGGCAGGGACAGACAAGGAGCTGCCCTCCCCTCTCCAACAAGCACCTGGTCTCCACTGGTCATATTGCGCCTCCCCTCTCCTCCCCGCCCAGTCTCCCTGCTTTCTGTAGGCTTCTCAAATAACTAGTTCGCTGGCTACACATCCCCACCCCTTCGGGACCGCCTCCATCTATTTTCCATTATGGCTTGTGATAGGGGTAGAGAGATCAAGCATCCCAGGGCTGGGGCTGCCTGGGGCAAAATAAAGTCCCTGCTTTGTTCCACTGTGCCTGTGTCCTGTTCAGCTTCCCGCACCCCCCTGTCCCCCAACTTACTCTTGAAAATCCTCCCAGTCACGCAGCTCTCGTCGTCTGCAGCCGTGCACACTCCTCTGCCTCTGGAACACCTTTCTCCTGGGAACTGCAGGTGGCACATCCTACACTGAACGAGGTCTGTCATCGGGCCGGGAAACGAGGAACGGAAGTGAGAAGCGATCTCCTGCTGCCACGAGAAAGCCCACCTCCCCTTTCCAATCTGACGTCGGCTTGGAGTCCAGAAGGCTTTCACAGAGACCCAGGAATTCTGGGCATTTGCCTCTATTAAGAGAGGCTACACCAGGAGAGTTTACCGTCCCGGGAGTCTGGGCTGGGTGGGAATGGGAGGGGAAAGAAAGGGGGCGGGGCAAGGAAAAGAACGAAATAGAGACGAAGGTAATCGGGTCTTCTTCATACTCACTGGAATAATGGGCATCCTCGACAAATATTTCCTGGACTGTACTGGCAAGGAGAAACAAAAGCGATCTGCATTTGCGCCCAAGATTTAGCCCCATACAGGGCCCCTGTGATGCTTGTAATACATGGGGTCCGCCAGTGCTTTTCACCTGGGGCCACTCTAGGCTCTTTCTGTCCCTCCAAAGCCTTGGCACCTGCCTCCTGGCATCTCTGCACCTCCTCCTTCCTTTCATTTCCCTTCACCTTCTTGGGGCCTAGAGCACAGGCCTCAGGAGAAAGATAACACCCCCCACCCCCCCCAGTTGCCTTCTTTGTAATTGACCTGTGAGGTTCTCTTAGCTACAGGTGCCTGGAAGCTGACAAAGGGGAAAAGCATCTGAAACTCACAAAGTTGCCACAGGCTAGGTTTAGCCAACTAGTACCCTGAAAGTCAATATCCACTCCAGCCTCTCCCTTTGACTCACCCTTGAGTACACTCACCCCGCCTCCTTGTCACCTGCGGCTCCTGTTGTTTTGTCAAAGGGCAAATCAGCCCCCAGCCCAACCCATCCTGCTGTAAGAGGCTGCTGAGTGCTGGAACTCAAGGTCTGTCTTAGTTCCTTTCAACATCCAGTGCCCGCTCTGCCTGACTCATCGCCTCTCTCCTCCCTCCTCCCATCTCCCCCCTCCCACACCATGATCTGTTTCTACTCACTGGTGTGCTCCCTGTCATGCAGTGACCCAGACAGCGCTGTTGGGGGAAAAGATACGTGCTCTGCAGACCTCATTTTACAAACCCTGCCTCAGAGCTTCCATGAAAATCTTCTCAATTCCTTTATAATCCCCCTATTTCCGCCTCTAAGGGGGAGAGGAAGCCTCTGGTGAAGGTCCCAGGGATGTGGTGTGTTGGAAACGAAAGGCATGGTATAATCACATGGCTCCCTTCAGAGCCCTTCCATCTGTCATGGGAGCTCTAACCTGTTCCCTACCCTGGACACACCACACCAACCGCCAACCCCAGAGACTCACTCCTAATGCAGCCGAGCAGGATGGGGAGTCCGCAAAGCAGGGACTTGTCCATTTTGAAAAGAGAAAGGAGTGGGTTAGGGCAGGAAGCTGCCAGGTGCCTATTTATACCTCTGACAGGCTGGGCTTCCCCAGGAGGGCTTAGGGGTGGGGACACTGTGGAAGGTGCTGGAAAGGTGTACTCCACCCCCTAGGGAAACCAGAGACTCTGTAGTTTCTGTTTTTGGAGAACTGGGGAGAAAAGGGACCCGCAAGTTCCCTGGACCTGATTTATTCCAGTCTGACCACCCAAGATGGTTGATGCCATGTTCTGTGGGTTTTTTTCTTTTTTTCATGATACCACACTGTGGGAAAATATGAAGGTAAGTCAGAGCTAGGTGGGTGCGATTCAGAATAACCTATGCCAAGGTGCTCATTAAAGCTGAAAAGAGTCTATGAGCGTAAATCATGGCAATGCAGAAAGGGCATTGAGCATAGACCCTTAAAAAGGCATAGATATGGGGAGTGGAGAAGAGAGGTAGAAGGTTAGACTCTGGGACACTGACAGAAGATTCCCAATTTCACACTCAGTCACCCTGGAACAAAGCAGACCCTGGCCATAAGAGCTGAGGAGGAATCTGCTTCCCATCCTGGAGTTTCCCAGGGATTAAGAGAGATTTTGTTAGGAAACAGAGGTCTGAGATTCCTCCTGGAGCCAGGGAAGCTGGTCCTTCCCACTTGGTGTCAGGCCAGATACTGGGGGGTGGGGGTTACCGCAACTCTGAGAAGGACTAGGTATTCGGTCAGAGAGGTGGCTAGAGGTACAAGTCCCATGGAGGGGATTGAGCCGGTGGATTCTGGACACAGCCACACCTAGTATCTCGTTCTAAATTTTCTGGTAGTTTCCTTCGGTTATTCTTATGCCTTTAACAGGTGGGAGCCTCGTCTCTGCTGTCATCGCAAGGAATTGAGGGAAATGTCTGTGCCCGTGCTTAGGGCAAAACAATAGAGGGAGAGAAGCAGCAACCAGAAGGAAGCAGATTGTAATGGGGCACAATTTAGGGCTACAGAAGCAAAGTGGGGTCATGTTCTAAGCCAGATGTTGGCTGAATAAGTCAATAAGAGTGATGTGTGTATGGAGGAGATTTTCTCCGTGACATATTGGAGGTTATTAGTATGACCAGTTAACTGCTTCCCCGGGGGCACCTAGAACCCTGATGAAGCTTTAAAATAAGACCATTAAGTATTTATATGTCTCACACACACACACACACACACACACACACACACACACAGAAACGACATCACTGATTCTTGTGTTCTGCATATTTACGAACAGATCTTTCCCTTTCCCTCCTCCCATTGCCCTGGAATTCAACATCTTCTCTTCCGTCTTTACATTCCTTTCTCTGACCTTTTGAGCTCTCCCTTCTTTACCTACTAGGAATTCCACATTTCATTGTTTGGCTAATGGCAGCCCACATGAAAGGAGGAAATGCTTTCTTCCTCTGCCTCACCAGAAGCGGTCTCTTCTCCTGATGACACAGCTGTGCTATGGTTCTACCACTCCTCCAGCAGAATTTCCCTGTCCCAGTCTTAGTGACCCACCTGGACTCCTAGCTTACGCCGAAACCTATTTTGTTGACTTACTTATCTCCGAAAGTCTCCTCAAAATCATCCTTCCAGCGGAATAGCCCATGATACCTGATTTTCTTACTGGGCCTCCTCTTTCCTTTTCTCAGTGCCCCTAGTTCTTTTCTGGTCCTCTTAAAGCAGCCCATATAATTCATTTTATGTCATATATTTCAGACCTGTGACATAAGGAATGAATCCCTTTTGCCGACTGCCCTAAGGTTTATGTAAGTCTGTCATAATCCCTTGCTCATGACGCTTTCCCTTCTAACCACCACAGACTTCTGGGGGCCCACCTGTTAGTTGAGAAGAGTAGTCCAAACACTCAACTCTGAGAGCAATGAGGTAGGTGCCTAATTGTGTCTTTATGTGTCTGGGTAGAAGCTGTTTTCATTATGACTAGCATTTTTGGTTTACCTCTCCAGTGTTTTCATGTAAGTCAGAAAAAACAAAATGATGTTTTTTGAATGGAAACTCACTTTCCAATTCTAAGACATCATTATTTTTATTTTTTTATGATTAAGATTTTAAGATTTGTTTATATAGAGAGAGCAAGCACGTGCGTGCATGAGGAGGGGGAGAGGCAGAGGGAGAGAGAGAGAATCCCCAAGCAGACCCCCACCACTGACCGCGGAGCCTGGCACGGGGCTCCACCCCAGGACCCTGAGATCACAATCTAGGCAGAAATCAAGTGTCTGACGCTTAACCCACTGAGTCACCCAGGTCCTCCACGTTACCACTATTTTTAAAAGAAATGGATCTACTCTGCACAGCAAATACAGCCACAATATCCAGAAAATCACTGGTAATTAAGATATTTTCACATAATGACTTTTTAAAATTTATTTATTATTTTTTTTTAAGATTTCACTTATTTATTTGAGAAGGAGAGTGAGAGAGAGAGCATGAGAGGGGAGAAGATCAGAGGGAGAATCAGACTCCCCGTGGAGCTGGGAGCCCGGGGAGCCTAGGACTCGATCCCAAAACTCCAGGATCAAGACCTGAGCCAAAGGCAGTTGCTTAACCAACAGCCACCCAGGCACGCAATATAATGGCCTTTTTGAATAGGTTCATGGGATCGCAGGTGAATACCACCAGGATCTGAGGAATGAGACCTCCACAGAGGCAGATCCCACATAGAGGCGTCTCAACAAAACGAGGAATTCCAATTATTGTTCTGGTGTAGCACCAATGGCCTCAGGGTCCTGGGCTCTTCCCAGCACCCACAGGACTTGTTCCAGTGATCTAGGAGGGACAGGACAGTTTCTTCTAAATCAGCGTTTGGGAAAATGGTCCGATCAGAACAGCCTGTCTCTTTTCCTTCAGGCCAGTGACCAGCACAGCCTTGGGTAACTGAGACGAGATGAAATCAGAGAAGTTCTACTCTATGGAGGGATGTGAAAACAGGAACAGACACTATGAGCAGGTCCAAGAAAGAACATAAAAGGAGTGTATCTGGGGAGACTTTAGGTGTGTATTCTTTTCTATCATGAGACTCACAATCCCCAAGGATTTCCTGGGACTCTCAGAATTGTTCAATATGTCCACAGTTTCCTAGATAGTTCCCTCCTATGATGGAGAAGAGAGCATGGACATTGACGTGACTAAAAAGGCAAGGCTAGGACCAAAGGGAGCAGACGTAACCACGCATCTACCCATTTTTTTCTCTTATGGTTTACAGCTTAAAAAAACAAACCAAAAAAAAACACCTCCTCTATTTTCAATACGTTGTTTCAACAAACCTACTTTTACCTGGAGAACTCACTCAAAGGGTGACCTCAGCTAAGGAAAAATTAGGGAATCCTCTTGTGTGCTTTCCATGGGAAAGTCACCAGAACACAGAGGCCATGCTTAGAGACCTTTTTGCAAAACCTCAGGCACTCCCATGGTGACACAAAGCTCTCTGTATTGCCTTGTTTATGACATACTATTTAAATGAATCCTTTAGATTACAAAAATAATCTCTCTGTGTTCAGAGACTGTCCCTGACCGTTTGGCCAAAGCAGATTTCCTCCTTATTTCCTGTGTGTGTGTGTGTGTGTGAGGGAGAGCGAGAATGAGTGAGAGAGAGTGTGTATATGTGTGGTGTCTATATTTTATACTGATGAAAAATAATACACATGCCAAAAAGTGTCAAAAACATAAGTGCATATCTTAAATCATTGACCATGAGCCAGGTCATGAAATTGAATATTGCCAAAACCACAGAAAATTCCCCACACTGAGGGCACCTTCCTAACTACATTCTCCTTTTTCCTCATCTAGTGGGAAACATCCTTTCTTTTATGGAACTTAACCATTGTTTGGTTTTATAGTTTTATCACACTGTTTATTTTTTTGAAGATTTTATTTATTTATTTGAGAAGGAGAGCAGGAGCAGGGGAACAGAGGCAGAGGGAGAAGCAGGCTCCCTGCTGAGTAGGGAGCCCAACGCAGGGCTCCATCCCAGGACCCTAGGATCATGACTTGAGCTATAGGCAGACACTTAACCGACTGAGCCACCCCGGCGCCCCACCACACTATAATTTTGTTTGTTTTTGAATATTGATATAAATGGAATCAAACGGTACGTGTCCTGGGAATTGTTCATGCTCTTGTAGGAAGCCTCATGTCTTTTCCTATGTCATATTCCATTGTGTGCATTTTAGGGCTGAGAACTTTTCAGTACCAATGGAAATCATCAACTCAGAGTTTCAAGAAGCCTGAAAAAATCCTAAGCAAGACAAAATTTCAAATCCAGCATTACAGTGAAATTTCAGAGAGTCCAAGACAGTGATGAAATGTTAAAAGTAATCAGAAGACAGCAAACATAATAGGTGCAAATGAGTATTTGACTGGCAGCTGGATTCTCAATCAGAACGACGGAAACTAGATATTGGCGGGATGAAATCTTCAATACGCTGGAAATCAAGCACTGCCAGCATAGAATTCCATATCCAGAGGAAAACAATCTTGAGGAATAAAGTGGAATAAAGACACTGTTAGGCAATAGGAATGCCCTCAACAAATCTACACTTAGAGGTGCGCCTGGGTGGCTCAGTCGGTTAAGTGTCTGCTTTCAGCCCAGGTCACGACCTCAGGGTCCTGGGATCAAGCCCCATGTCAGGCTTCCTGCTCAGGGAGGAGTCTGCTTCTTCTTCTCCCTCTGCCCCTCCCCTCCACTCATGCTGTCTCTCTCTCTTCTCTTAAATAAATAAAATAAATCTTAAAAAGAATTTCAAGAAGTTACTAAATATAATAGAGGGCCTCTGTGTATTTTTCATCCATCTTTCCCCAATGAAACATTGTGAATAACCATAATTCATTCTACAAACCAGGAAATAGATATGGTACAATACTATTAACCAAACTATGTCCCTCATTCATTCATACAAAAGGCTTCTTGCCTTTTGGCTAAAATCAAGTGTAAACTGTACTTTATTCAAATGTACATGTTTTTACATGTACTCATTTTTTTGGTGTATACTATTTTTCAAAAAGATTTTATTTATTTGACAAGAGAGATCACAAGCAGGCAGAGAGGCAGGCAGAGAGAGAGGGGAAAACAGGCTCCCCGCTGAGCAGAGAGCCCGACACGGGGCTCGATCCCAGGACCCTGAGATCATGACCTGAGCCAAAGGCAGAGGCTTAACCGACTGAGCCCACCCAGGTGCCCCTTTTTGGTGTGTACTATTATGAAAATGTGTCACAGCTATAGATTTGTGAAATAATCATCCAAATCGGGATACATAACTGTTCCATCCCCATCCTTTACACTCAGACTCTCTAACTCCAGAGCCTGATAACCACCGACCTCTTCCCCATCACCATCATGTTATCATTCAGAGAGTGTTCCAAAAATGGAATCATATAGTACATAATCCTTTAAGACTGGATTTTTCCAGTCAGCATAATACACTTGGGAGCTGTCCAGTTGCATGTGTATCAAATTCTTTTTTACTGCAGAATAGTAATCCATTTTATGAACGTACCACGGCTTCTTTATCCACTCACCCATTGAAGAAAATCTGGGGGTTTCCCCCCAGTTTAATCCAGACTAATACAAGCAAAGCTGCTATGAATAATCGTTTTCAGGTTCTTGTGTGAACATACATATTTTTTCTTCCTCTAGGATAAAAGACATTATACTGAGTTTAAAAAGCTAGACCCAAGGTGTTTAGATGCTCTAGCAGTCAACAATTAGTGACATTCACTAATTGTTCAACCGGTAGGAGGTGGGATAGTGGTGTTGACTGCAAAGGGGCATGAGGTTGTTTTCTGGGGTGATGGAAATATCCTATAGCTTGATTAGGGTGGTGGGTATAGTGGGCTCATACGTCAACACTCACTGAAATCTACACTTTGAGTTCATTTCAACATGCACAATCTATACCTTAGTAAAATGGATTCAAAAGGTGCATGAGTCTCATTATAATTCTTCCTTGCATGGTTCATATATGATTTCTGTAGGGCCCTGAGGCTACCCCCTTGTGCTAAAGTCTCACTAACAAAAATCCCAAGGCCCAGGGAAGGAAAAATCTTTTTCCACATTTTGATCTAAAAGCTCATAGAAGGTTTTCAGTTTTGACGACAAGGAATGGGGTCACTTGGGTCCAAATTTCCGTCCTATAGAAGCTTTGATTAGCAGCCCATCCTCAAGGTGGAGGGATTAAAATCAGACAGTAATTACAGTAACAGGCATGGGGAATCAGAACAACCTTGAGTACTGAAGTGCTCAGATAATGTCTCTATTACCAGAATTAGACCGACAAAGGGTAGCATGTCCTGCCTTTCCAGCCACGGGGACCACGAATCCATTCTATATCTTCCTGCTTGCACTGAGCCTACCGATCAGAGGGATGTGAAGGCTTAGGTTCTTCTCATGTCTTTCCTGCTCTGGAAGTTTCTGTGGTTTTCTAGACCTCCCCCCATCATGTGAGAGGTTGCTTTGAAGCTCATTCCCCAAAGTAATTCTCTCCCCAGACTTTCCTCCCTGGATCTTGGCATGTCTGCTGTTTGCCTTAACCCTAATGTTTCCTGCCACATAGTAACTAGAGCTTGTCCCTTTACCTTTCAACGTGTTCAAGGAAAACCCTCCACTTAGCTGCTTATCTGCCCCGGGAGAGTTACAAGTCAGGTGAAATAAAGACAATTGTAGAAAGGTCAAGACAAACACAAGTCTTGGACAACAAGATCGTTTTGCTTCCTCTGGAACCAGGTTACCCACATCAAGAATGAAGTCTGTGGGGACGAATGCTAAGTTTCAAATGCAACAAAACTCTCCATGTTTAAACCACCTTATTGCGACTCATCATTCTCCCCGTTTCTATAAACCTGAGACAAGGTTGATTCTGACAATTTTTGTTCTTTTCAGTGTTTCTGTAGAGGGACTGTCCTTCAGAGCACTCCCCACCCCATCCCCGCAGTTTCCACAATGTTGCTTTTGGGTCTCTTCAAAAGGTACAACATTTAAAAACAATTTAATAGTTTGTGTGTACTAATTTAGTCCTTGCAATTCTTCCTGAGAGATACTACTATTTTTTTTTTTTTTCTGGAGCAAAGACTGAAGATAGAGCGGCTGAAGGACACACACAGGGTCACATGAACCACAAGTGGAGAATCCAGGTTCAAACAGTGTCGTCTGCCTCCTGATCATGATGCCATCGTGGCCAACTGTGGAGAGACAGTGGCAGGTTTCATAGATTATAAGAAAGTGGGAAGATTTTCAAAACTCTGGCACTGTTCCTGTGATTGAAGTGATTGGCAGGAAAATTCCCAAACTGAAAAGTGTACATAGGGAGAGGACACCTCGGAGTGTCATGGCCTGGCATAAATGGAGAAAATCTTGGTGGGATGCAGAGGGTGGTGGCAGTCTGGAGAGGAAAGAAAGACAGTTGAGTCCCTGGGTCATTGCAGGGAAGCCTGAGGGGTCCCGGGAAGCTTCTAGGGAGGAGGGGTGATCTCTGCCGGTTGCCCCTCTGTAGACTGCCCCACCCAGTTGACACCCTAGGCTCGCATGGTGGAGAACCTTCCTCAGTCCCAGGCAGAAGCTCCCTTCTCTCTTGCACGTGCTTTCCCCCACTTCCTTCCTAAGAAAGTGCCTATCCAACTTCAGGTCTTGGTGTGAGTGTTCCTCTTCCAAGATGCCTCCTCTGACCGTGGTGTCTTCCCACAGCATAGCTGAGAGCCATGATGCAAACACAGCCCTCGCGTGGACTCATCTTCCTCTCCCATTCCCCATTACACCAGTGACAGAGGCCTCTCTGTTTGTCTCCATGCTCTCCCGACTCCCCTTCCCTTCTCCATTCCCACCTGGCCTTCCTGTCGCTCACTGGGGCCCGTTCTTTCCTCAGTGTGGAAGCACGTACTGAGTTCAGTCCACTGGAATGGAGTCTTACGAGCACTGGAGTAGAGAAGAAGGCTCTGCCTCTGCTCCTTTGAGGAAAGGAAGGCTGTGATTCCAGAGCTGGGGTGCCGGAGCTGCATGGAGGAATGAAGGAAGACGATCTAAGACCCGGAAGGAGAGGCTGTTCTAAGCACTTCAGCCTGAGGGAAAGTGCCGAGGAAGGAACGCCAAGACAAAGCCGTGGAAGGAGGGATTCTATGAAGTCAAGAAGAGGAGTCCTGAGAGAAGTGCCTCCCCTGGTTGGGGCCGGAAGTGCGGAAGTGGAGTGATAATGCTGGATAGTGGGGTTCACATAGCTCCAGACAGGGTTGGGGGGGAGGGTTGGGGACACACTAGTTCAGTGGCATGTCCTCCTAACAAGCCCGGGACCGGTGCTCCAGGAAGAGCCTGGGACCCAGCCCTTGGGGTTAGAGGAACAGAATGTCTTCTCCTCGGGGGCCTGAGCTGAGGTGGTTTCTGATCACTGAAGTCCAGATGGGCAGCAGCTGAGAGGTGAAAAGCTTAATCAGATGAGAAAAGGGAACAAGGAGCACTGAACTCTTGGCACCCTTCGGGATGTGGGGGAGGAGTAAGACGGACATTTAGAAGACACCTTCTACTCCAGGAAGAAAAGAAAAATCAGCTCTTATCATTTCAAAGATTTAGACATATGTCCAAATGTTGCAGGTCCAAGACCAGAAAGAGCATGTCTTAGAAATCTCCTGCGGATGTATGCTCACACATAGTATAAGGAGGGGAGATCCTTGTCAAATCTCCACACCCCACTCCTGGGTGCAGAAACATTCCTCCCCCACATGGAAGTCTGGGATGCATGTCCAAAGGTGGTCTTCGAGGGACTCTCTGCTCAGATCCTTTGGGGTACCCACGTCTCCATAATTTCAAAATGGTTGCAAAAGCCAGAAAGTCTAGTATCCCAGGTATAATGGGCATGTTTTGAATCATAATTTCTTGTTCTTTTTTTTTTTTTTTTAAATTATGAAGTCATTGTTCTGGTGTTTGCTCCTTGCCAGCGGCTTTCCAGTGTGTCTTCCGTCCCGCCTTCTGCCATTCAGCGCCCCCACTTGGCTTGATGGCGGGTAAAGTTGGGGACCATCTCCTAGGCACCTCCCTGATCCCGATGGCTCCTGGTGCAGGCTGCCCCTCAGAGGGCCCTTTGCAGGCACACATCCACGGACACTCCTAGAGGATGAGTCTTTGTGAGCCACTCAGGCAGACCACCAGCTCCAGGTGGAAGCCAGAGGGCACAGCCTGCTTACTGGGCTCATCCTCTCTATGGGGGGCCGCCCGGCTGCTGTCCCAAGGCCCCAGAGCAGCACCGCTGCCGGAAGTAATAGTAATAATGATAATCATACCTAATGGCTTGAGATTCACAGTTTGTTTGTTTTTAAGATTTTATTTATTTATTTGACAGAGAGAAAGAGCAGCCGAGGGAGGAGGAGCAGGCTTCCCGCTGAGCAGGGAGCCCAAGGTGCTGCTCGATCCCCGGACCCTGGGACCATGACCTGAGCCCAAGGCAGACACTTAACTGACTGAGCCACCCAGGAGCCCCTTGAGTGACAGGTTTTTATTTTTTTCTTTTCGGCACCAAAAACCTGAGGTTATGGACATGATAGAACTTGCTCCATCGTTGGTCTTCTTGCCCTATTAATTATCTCCTCTAGCAACTCCTGCCTGTAAATACCCTCTGTATGCTAATGACCCACAGATCTTTACCTCCCTCCCTGAGCCCTCCTCTGCTTCTCTTCATCTCCATCAAATTCAACATGTCCAAAGTCAGACCACTGATTTTATATCCCATCTCACACCAACATTACACCCTCCACATAGTCCGCTCCCGACCTTCCCCAACCCCCACTCTTCTCTCTTGGTCTTTCCCAGTACCTTGTATTTCCCGAATATTCCTTCCTCCCCTTCCTCTACTCCCTGCCCCCCCACAATGAATATGGCTCCCTAATGGCCTCTGTAAAGCTATCCTGTCCTTGTTGGAAAGGTGGGAAAGATTCAAGGGAGCTGCCACTGAAAAAAAATACTTTCGGGGCACTGAAAACTCTTTTAGCATTGGGAATATTTCCTCCATCTAGCCTCATTTTTCTCTATTAGATTGTTTGCACCTCTGGGGACTTAACTTATGTTCACTTGCATTCTCCAGAGTGCCCAGGATGGGGCTGGGCCGAGGGTAGGAGCTCGCAAAACCCAAGTGAATTGATTGTTGCCTATGAGCAGATATTTCTTGTAATGCCCACGCAAAGGGAGAGCTCATGTCAACTCTCTCCCACGTCAGGTCAGAAGACGTGGGTTTAGTTTAACAGTTCACTAAACATATTTTGGGTCGCACCTGTGGCCAGGACCGGGCAATGAAAATTAACTGAAACCCTGAGGCAATGGCTCAAGAAAACATACTCCCTACATCCCAATCCCTCATGTCCACTAGGGGCCATGGTGTAACACTGAGGCATGGGACAGCCTGAGCCTGGGGCTGAGGAAGAAGCCGGTCAAGGTGGGTGTAGATATGTCTGCCCATGACTGGCCATCCCATCAACCTGCCGCTCAAGTTCACGGTGACCACCCTGAGGTGAAACAAGCTCAGGAAGGTGAAGAGAATACCCCAGAGAGGTAAAGGGAAGCTAGCCAAGAGAACAAGATGCCAGAGGGGCGTGGCAGAGATCTTGAGCCCCACCCCCAGGCTAAATGAAATAATTAAACTTCAGTAAAACAGAAACAAAATGGGGCTCCTTGGCGGCTTAGTCAGCTAAGCAGCTGCTTTTGGTTCAGGTCATGATACCAGGGTCCTGGGATTGAGTCCAGCATCGGGCTCCCTGCTCAGTGGGGATCCTGCTCCTCCCTCTCCCTCTGCCCTTTCCCCGTGCTAGTGTGGGCGATCTCTCTCTCTCTCTCATGCTCTATCTCAATTAAATAACTAAAATCATAAAAAAAAATAGAAACAAGACAAAGCTGTGAAAAGAGTAAGTAAGCATCAAGCCCCATGTTATAATTCACACGATAGAGCTTTTCCCTCCTTCGCTTCAACACATGCCCAGAGGATACCCCCAAGAATACTTGGGGCGATGACAACGGTCCTTCTCGGGTCTGGAGAGAGAAGGGTGAAAGCTGGCAGGGAGGGTGCGGGGGTCGGCAAGAGGCCTAATGAAGAAATCATACTTAAAAGGCCCCACGGAGAAAGAGGGTCACTGCAGGACGAAACATGGAAGACTGCCTTACAGCTGTGGCCAGTCCCCATGGGACAGAGCCCAACAAAGCAGGGGTGTGTCTTCCAAAGACAAGAGTCCCCGCATTGCTGGGCTTTCTCCGCAAGTCCGCACATTCCCCCCTCGAGGGTCTTCCTCCCGGCTTCCTTTCAGGGTGCCGAGCCTCTTCAGCAGCTCACAAGGCTTTACCCACAACTGGAAGAGCCCATGCAGTAGAATCAGATTGATTGTGCTCAAGTCTCAGCTCTCCTGTGTATGAAGAGTCTTAGCCTCGTTGTCTGGAAACAGGGACGATCCCCGATCCCCAGACTCATGAGCTGGGCAAGGTACTTAGCGCAGTGGCGCAGGAGACTTCCAGAAGCACTCTGCTCCGGGCTGCAATCCCATCAGTGCAGTCCTCTCCCCTGGACACCATCTCATGCAGCCATTCAGCCTGAGCCTGCTTGTCCTGCCAGATTTCACGGGTGATTTCACACCACGTCTCCGTCCTGGGGCCACCCTTTACTCTGTCCCTCGCCCACTGTAAGCAGACCCAAAACACAAGCTACTCGCCCAAAGCTGCCCGCATAGCTTTCCGTGTATTAACTCATCCCGTCATCCCAAGCAGCCTGTGTTGTGGAGACTATTAGCATCTCCTCTCTTCACTGTTCGCAAAACCGAACCTTAGCGAAGTTACTAATTTGCCCGAGATCAAGAGCGCTAATGAAGAGGTTCAGCAAGGATTTAAATGCAGATTGCCTGGCTCACCAGAGGATCTTCTGACCCCGTGGGCTACGTGCCCCCCGCCTCCCTTTCCAGGAACTAAAGCAGGCTGATCCCATGTCCTCGCCTTGATAATGAGGTGCATTTCCCTGATCTCCTACACAATGACCAGCCCTTCCAGCTTTCCTGGCAGAGTTCCGTGCTCCAGGGTATTTCAACAGTCAACCGACTGACCTCTGCTCAGACAGCAGATGCTTCTGATGTAGAGCAAATAGGAAAAATGCTGAGATGAGCCCTGCTATGTCCGAGAAACTGGCCCATCGCTCTACACACATTTTCGGCATAGTGATTAAAACATGCACAGACAGGGGCGCCTGGGTCGGGTCATGATCCTTAGGCTCGGGTCATGATCCCAGGGTCGTGGGATCGAGCCCCGCATCGGGCTCTCTTCTCTGCGGACCGCCTGCTTCCTCCTCTCTCTCTCTGCCTCTCTGCCTACTTGTGATCTCTGCCTATCAAATAAATAAGTAAAAAATCTTAAAAAAAAAAAAAAAAAAACTTGCACGGACAGGGGTGCCTGGGTGGTTCAGCCAGTTAAGTATTCTACTCTTCATTTTGGCTCTGGTTGTGATCTCGGGATCTGGGACTGGGCTCTGCATTCATCGGGGAGTCTGCTTAAGGATTCTTTCTCTGCCCGTTTGCCCCTCTCCTGCTCCTTCTGTCTCTAATAAATAAACCTTAAAAAAATAATAATAAAAGCATGGATGCTGGGGAAACTGGGAGTTTCAGTCTAATGTCCGACTCTTGGTTTTGGCTCAGGGATCTGAGCCAAAGATCCCTGATTTGGATCTTTGGCTCATGATCTCAGGATGGTGAGACCAAACCCCTCATTAGGCTCTATGCTCAGCAGGGAGTCTGCTTCCTCCTCTCTCTCTGCCTGCCTCTCTGCCTACTTGTGATCCCTGTCTGTCAAATAAATAATAAATTTTAAAAATCTTCAAAAAAATAAAATTAACCTAGAGAATTTTTTTGTCTTCGATGGTTCCATTTCTTAGTAGATCACAGTAATGACAATAGGGACGTCTGGGGTGGGGGAGACTCGGTTAAGCGTCTGCCTTCAGCTCAGGTTATCACCTCAGGATCTTGGGATCGAGCCCCGTGTCAGGCTCCCTGTTCAGTGGGGAGTCTGCTTCTCCCACTCCTCTCCCTCTCCTTGTGCTCTCTCTCAAAAAGAAAAAAAAACGTAAAATCTTTTTTTTTTTAAATGACTATTTTTCCAAGCACCTTCTCTGTGTTGCAAACACAGATGTTGCAACAGATGGTCTTAGGTCGTCACCAAAGCAAACGATAATAAGGCAAACTCGTATGATGCTTATTGTGCCAGGTAATGGCAGTTCCGAGGGACTCCAACTACCAAAGGACACGCCAAAAGTCAGAAATAGACTTCTGTCCATGAAAGATAGCGGCTTCGCAGTTAAAAACCTCACAAGGGAAACCCAGATGGATTCCGTGGTGAACTCTGAAATGTTTCAGGAAGGTATACTACTAATTCCAAAAAAAAGTCTTCCAGAAAATTGGAGAGTTCATTTGTCCAAACTCCTTTAATGGAGCTAGAATTACCTTGATACCAAAACCAGATAAAGGTGTTCTGAGAAAAGCATCTGGTCTGTGACATAGCTTCCCAGCTCTAGCACTTCACGCACACCTTTTCCTCATTATAGAACGCCATTGATCTTGATTCTGCTTAGTCAAATCCTGCAATTCTTTATGTAATCGTCCCTCCACAAACTGTTGCTTCCTTCTTCTAGTCAATGGTGACCAATTCTTCCTCTGGATAGATTTTAGATTATTAGGCGGACTATACCACGAAACTCTGAAATAATCAAGTCCTAGAACCGTGTTATGTGATTTGGCTGAATCAAGGAATCCAGCACGAGACAGGAGTGTGTCGTGCCCTTGTACGCTTGTGGGGCAAAGCCCGATGCCGGGGCTCAGAGGGGGCAGTACCCCCCTCAGTGGGGGTAGCATCACACATAGAAAGCTGAATTAAGAGAAAAACTAAGGAATCTGAAGGTGGTTCCCATCTCTGCCTCACGGAGACCCCTTGCCTTCTTTGGGATGAGGTGGTCGCTATCCTGTCTTCCTTTGAGAGTTAAGGTCATCCTTTGCCTGTGCAACTTCTTGGCCGAGGCCCTGCCTTGGCCTTGGAGCAGGGAGAGGAAGCACAACGCCCACTCTCAGAGGCAGGGTCTCCGGTCCAGGTGAATGACCTGTGTCTCTCACAGTCCAGGACACACCTCACAGCGTAGGAAGCAGCTTCTTCTCCATCCCACATCCTGGCTTGTGCTCCATGGCCGAACCCTTCCTAGAGCTTGATTGCCTGCCTCACCTCCCTCTTCCCAACATCCATGGATTGGCTCCTGTTCCTCCTGTTCCCAGGACTCCTCCTGGTTCTGGGCTGGTCTTCCACAAAGGGTGAGTCCCATGGCGGGCAGGAAGACAGGGCAGGATGATGGGTTCAGGGAGGAATGTCCTAGCAAGTCCTGACAGTGTTGAGGGGGTCTGGGCCCTGAGCCTCTCCAGCTGCTGCAAACTCCCTTACCCCCACCCCATGGAAACTCTTCCTGGGGACCCTTCTGCAGCTGCCCAAGAGCTTCACCAGACTCTCACTCTAGGAACAGTGTGAGGGGAAGGGATGATGCCAAATTACTGGGATGGACAGATAGGCAAGCTAGAGAGCTACATCACCTTTTCTTTCCACTAAGACCCAAGTCTTGATAAATAATTCGGAAGAGAAATCCTTCTCCTTCTATTCCCCCACTGGACCTTGGCTCTTCTCTCTCAGCCCCTCCTTACCAGCAAGAAATGCCCGTATCAGTGTCTCCCTCAGAAGCCACAGCTATAGGCTGATGCTGGAAAGAAGGGAGAGGGCTTCCTGATAACCGTGGGACTCCTGAAACCTGTCTTCTTGATAAACCCAGGTTCTGCAGGGAGAGTCCCCGGAGGTTGGATGAGGGAAGTCTGCAGAGTCAGGGGCTGTGGCCTCAGTCTCAACATCAGCAGTGATGACCCCTGCTTGACTTGGCATCCCTCGGTCTCACGCTACGCTTCTCACATTATGTCCAGATCTTACGGGGAAATTTTGCACTTCCTGCGATGAATTCATTGGCAATAACTGCAGAAGGAACTTAGGTTCCTGTCGACCCAGATATCCTGACTTTGCATGCCAGACCAAAGAAGTGTATACTCAACATTTCACTGGCGGTAAGATGAGGGCAAGAGGAGGAAGGTGATGAGAGATCAAATTTTATGATTGTTCTGGCAAAAAAAGGCGGGGGGGAGGTGCACTAGATTTGGAGTCAGAATTGTCTAGTCTCACCAGCTCTGTCTTAACTCACTCAATAGTCTAGGGCATGCTACTCACCTTCTCTGAATTCAAATGTCTTCGTCTACACAACGATCGGGTTTTATGGTTGACCTCCAAATTCCCGTCCATCCTTGCTACTCAGTGAACGAACCCTAAGACAGTACAGCTGTGGCAGGTCCTTCGCTGTAAAGGCGTGGGCATGTTGGGGACGGGGTGAGTTGTCCGAGAAGGAGACTCTCCCTGGTACGGAGGGGCTGCAAGTCCCCGGTTCTGCCTCGGAGGACGGTCCCTGCTTTCTCGGCCACATGCCCTCACGTTCTAAGTCTCACCTGGGCCTCCCTGTCACTCTACAGAATACTTCTATCAATATTCCATCCTGGGCTGCCCCAAGAGATGTGTGGAATATATCCGCATCAGCAGCAAGGAGAAAAACGTGTTCTTCTGCTGTAATGAAAGTTACTGCAACAGCTTGAACGTGAAGGAGAGCGTTCCCTTCAACCCTGCCCCAGTGCAGCCGGACCTATTCGGCTGATTCCCAGGGGCCTCCTCCCAGCGGCATCCTGCCCATCCTTCCTGAACAAACATCAACGTCCAGAAATGCCTTTGTTCTCAACTGCCACCTGCACTGTCTCCTAAAAGCCCAGATGCCCAAGAAAATGAACCGTATGTGAAAAAGGAACATGACCCAACTTTGAAACGCCGTCCGGGCCCAAGGAAGCCCCAGCCAGCCTGGTCTTCTGGTTCTGCTCTTCTGGCTGGGGGCCAAACCCCAAGTCTAGGTGGGGTGAGAAAAAGGGGGAGACTACACTGGGACACCTGAAGGCCCCGAAGAGATGATGACAGCAACTCTAACCAATAAAGAGTCCATGTGCCCAGGAACTCCTGGGCTGTGGCAGTAGGGAGCCAGATAACAAGGAAGGGGTGCTGGCAAAAGTCCCTGAACCATTTCTCAAATGTCTCAGATCTTAAACCCTACCAGGTCAATGACGATCTAGGCCTGAGGAGGTCCCAGAAGCAGGGAGGGCCCGACAAGAGAGCCTGGCTTCCACAGACCATCCTCTGCGTTCTGGGGGCTGGGTGGGTTGAGGAGGCGTGATGGGGACAGTGGGAAGGGGCACGTTCTGGTTTTTGTATGACTTAGCATTAAAGACCACATATTCTGGGGCACCTGAGTGGCTCAGTCGTTGGGCATCTGCCTTGGGCTCAGGTCATGATCCCAGGGTCCTGGCATCGAGCCCCTTATTGGGCTCCCTGCTCGGCAGGAAGCCTGCTTCTCCCTCTCCCACTCCTCCTGCTTGTGTTCCCTCTCTCACTGTGTCTTCTAGCAAATAAATAAAATCTTAAAAAAAATAAAGAGCACATATTCTGAAGAAGATTGCCGGAACCGAAATCACACACCACCTCTCTCACGAGACCTGAAGACCTCAGGCAAGTTCTTAGCTTCTCTGGATCTCAGCCACCTCCCACATTACACCGTGAATGTGAAGCCCGAGTTCATAGCTTTTAAATAGCTATTAAGCACAGGTGTCTGCTGCTTCTTATCAACCCTGTGGCAAATGTTGGGCTGGTGATTTTAGGCATCATCCCATAAACCCTCCAGGCAAGGCGGTTATGGACCTCCCATTTACAGGTGAAAAAATTATGGGTCAGAGAGGTTCATTAACTTTGTAGAATGTGCACAGCAGGTCAGTGACAGAGGTGTCTGCCCACACTCATTCTACACCCTAGAAAGTGGCTTGGGGTTTCCGGGTGGCTCAGGCTGTTAAGCATCTGCTTTCAGCTCAGGTTGTGATCCCAGGGTTCTGGGATGGAGCCCTGCGTTGGGCTCTCTGCTCAGTGGGGAGTCTACTTCTCCGTCTCCCTCTGCCTGCCCCTCTCACTCGTGCTTGCTCTTTCTCAAATAAATAAATAAATACATAAAAGAAATGAGTGCCCCGTGAGGGTTCCCAGAGGACTGACCCCATCACCACCATGACTGTGGCCCAGTCCTGGCTTCCCTTCCTTCCCTCCGACAGCCCTGGTCTCCTAAGTCTGGCCCAGGGCTCCCTTCCAGCCTCAGCCCAGCCACAGCCATCAGGCTCTGCTCTATCTCACCCCCGTGTCTTCTTTACTGCATGGCCCACTGAGGTGGGGAGGCAAGTAGTGGAAGGCACAAGCTTTTGACTTCAAACAGAACCGGGGTTAGGCAACCGGGATAAGGCTCTCTTACACGTGCTGGCTGCAGGATTCTGAGCCAGGAGACACTTACCACCCTGATTCTAGGTTTCTTCTGTAAAATGGAAGTTATGTATCCCCTTTGTATTGTCCTGTGACAATTAAAAGAGAGGGATCCCAACACAGTGCCTGGAACATTGCAATGACTCAATGAACAGAAGCTGTTGCTACTCTTCCTGCTTACTAGGCATGTGAGGGGCGCCTGGGTGGCTCAGTCAGTTAAGCATTGCCTTCAGCTCGGGTCATGATCCCAGGGTCCTGGGATCGAGCCCGCATCAGGCTCTCTGCTCAGTGGGGAGCCTGCTTCCCTCTCTCTCTGCCTGCCCCTCTGCCTACTTGTGATCTCTCTCTCTGACAAATAAATAAATAAAATTCTAAAAAAAGAAATAGCTGAACAACGACAAGTATAGTTGAATAGCTTCTTTTTTTTTTTAAGATTTTATTTATTAATTTGTCAGATAGAGAGAGAGCGTAGGAGCGAGCACAGGCAGACAGAGTTGCAGGCAGAGGGAGAAGCAGGCTCACTGCTGAGCAAGGAGCCCGATGTGGGACTCGATCCCAGGACGCTGGGATCATGACCAGAGCCGAAGGCAGCTGCTTAACCAACTGAGCCACCCAGGCGTGCCAGTTGAATAGCTTCTAATTTGGCTTACAGCAAAATAGAAAATACTGCTTCTAGGTTATATATATATATATATATATATAAGTCATCTAAAACTTAGATTCATTATGTTCAGTTAGCCACTGTATCATAAAACAAATAAATACAATTTTTTAAAAGGTCAAGAAAAATTTAGATTCTGAATTTAAATGCTGGGCCACTGGGTGGCTCAGTGGGTTAAAGCCTCTGCCTTCAGCTCAGGTCAAGATCCCAGAGTCCTGGGATCAAGCCTCACATAGCACTGGGCTTGCTGCTCAGCAGGGAGCCTGCTTCCCCTCCTCTCTCTCTGCCTGCCTCTCTGCCTACTTGTAATCTCTGCCTGTCAAATAAATAAGTAAAATCTTAAAAAAAGAGAGAGAGAATGTGACTCTTGGTTTCAGCTCAGGTCACGATCTCAGGGTGCTGAGATCAAGTCCTTTGTGGGGGCTCTGTAGTGGGGAGTCTGCTTGAGACTGTCTCTCTTCCTCTCCCTCTGATCCTGCCCCTTTTCATGCTTGCTCTCTCTCTCTAAACTAAAATTAATAAATAAAGAATTTTTTAAAAAATTTAAGTGCTGCCTTTTATTATGAATGGTGGTTTGATCATTAAATTTGCCCATGTATCAGTTCAAGAGACTTCAAACACAGTAGATATTTAGTGCTCTAAAACAATTTTTTAAAAAGCTTGAGTCATTTAGTGAACAATTAAAGTTAACAAAAAAATTCGCTCTCCGATATTTTACGTAGAATTGGGTATAAGGTCATTTTGGGTCAAATCAAATTATATTTTAAATGTTACCAGTCCACTCAGTCATCAAGGTTTTTCTAACTGTCACTCTATCTTCAGGCCCAAATCGCTATTATGACGTTCAATGAAGGAAATACAGTATTAATTTCTTGGTTTACAAATCAACATTACTGTGATATTAAAGCATGCCTCTTGGGCACCTGGTTGGCTCAGTCATCAAGTGTCTGCCTTAATCCCAGGGTCCTGGGATTGGGCCCCGCATCGGGCTACCTGCTCCACAGGGAGTTTGCTTCTCCCTCTCTGCCCCTCCTCCTCCTCCTCCTTGTTCTCTCTCTCTCTCAAATAAATAAATAAAATCTTACAAAAAAAAAAAAAAGAGTTCTTTATCAGGGGAAGGAAACTGAGTGCTTTCAAGACATAAATGTGTCCCACTGTAGGCTGTCTGGTTTCTCTTATATGAGTTCTCAGCATAGAATGCACCAGAAGAGCTAGAAAAGGAAGTGGAAAGAAAGATGGACAGCCTCTCCCTGAGAGCATTCTGAGAACATGTTAGATCAATGCTGCTGAGAAAAGTCTCTTACACGTGCCTGGCAAACTGTGGACATCACCGACTCATTATCCTGTTAGCCAAGTAAGGTGGGCTGAGATAGGGTAATTGCCCTAGGTCCCAGCATCTATCTGAGAGCAGAAATGAATGGTCTGATTCCAGAAGCTCCCAGGTATAAGAAGCAAGCGTCACTAAACAGAAGGGAAATTGTCCAGGAAGCAGCAATTTTGTCATTCTTTCCAGGCCTTTACAGTCTCTGGGGGGCACCAATCCTCCACCGGAATATTCCTTCCATCTGCCCTTTCCAATGCCCAGCTCTCTCCTACTTCACCAGGAGAGCCGCCTCGGCTCCGTCGCTGATGCTGGGAGATCTCAGGCTGCACAGAGCCCTAGGTGCCCTCCATAATGATGATTTGCCTTCTAGCTAACTCCAAAGGTGCTTTAGTACACAGCTCCCTCACCTGTTTCTCTCACTGCCCCGGCCCAAACTTTTCCAGTGACCGGTGCACAAGATGGGCCTTCTGTGATAAACTAGCAGGTGGGGAGATGACTGCTGGACAACCTGCAGCCATCCAGGCTGGATGTGGGAGAGGGAAAGAATGCTAGAAGGAAGGAAGCCAGAGACACATGGGCAATGAGTGTCAGAACAGGATAACGTCTTCCTCTCAGGTGGAGGATCAGGCCAGAAATCAGATGGCTCCAGGGGTACAGAAAGAAACATCTCCAGAGTTTCTCTGAGCCAAAGAAGAGAGGTGGTGATGACATCAGCTGCCCACCCATCTCGGAGAGCACTCTTGGGGTTTCCTAGGTCACCGTGTCCCTCCGCCTTCTCCTGTCCCAGTGGCCAATGTCCTTGGCCAAGCAGGTCATGCAGGGCCTGGGAAGCTGGGAGGAATGACTAATGCTCCAGCATCAACCACCTCAGATGCCACCCAGACTCCACGGGCTCTTGCTCCATGGATCAGCGTAGGAAGAATGGAGACGCTCCTGCACGGGTTCTGTGTAACAGGTGCTGAATATTGGGGATGGCTTGAGGACACTGCCCCTACCCGTCTGCTCTGTACTGTGGGCTGCCCTCAGGGTCAGGGCCTCCACATTCCCGTTCCTCTGGGCCACGAGGGTGCTGATTAGGGCTGAGGAAGGAGTCCCAAGTTGTCCCAAATGGCCATATTGACTCTTCCAGTTTGGGGACCTTCCCTAATATTGATCTCCTTTGGGCACTGGAGGTTGTTGTGTTGCTTCATTATAATAGCCCCTGGCTCCTGGCCCCTGCCTTGCCTGCGGAATGAGAAAGCAGAGCCACCAGGTAGGCTGAGGTACAGCCCGCTTTCTACCCTGGGGCCCAGGCATACCCATTCTGAGACGTTTTCAGCTTCTGTGAGTGTTCGGCCTTCCAGCTAATATGTATGTTGTCTCTGTGGCCATCTAGAAACCCTAGCAAGAATGCCATGGCACCAGGGTGCCTGGGTGGCTCAGTCATTAAGCATCTGCCTTTGACTCGGGTCATGGTGGTCCCAGGGTCCTGGTATCGAGCCCCGCATCGGGCTCCCTGCTCAGCGGGAAGCCTGCTACTCCCTTTCCCATTTCCCCTGCTTGTGTTCCCTATCTCGCTGTGTCTCTCACCAGATAAATAAATAAAATCTTAAAAAAAAAAGACACTACAGGAAAATTGTAGGTCAACATCTCTGATGAACATAGACGCAAAAATCTTAAAATACTAGCAAACTTAATTCAACAGCACATGAACAGCATCATACACCGTGATCGAGTAGGATTTATCTCTGGAATGCAGTGATGGTTCGACATATGTAAATCAATACATGTGAAACACTATGTTAACTGGATGAAAAATAAAAACCATATGATCATCTCAATAGATGCAAGGAAATCATTTGACAAATTTTAATACCCCTTCATGATAAAAACTCAACAAATTAGGTACACAGGAAGTGTACCTCAGTATAATGAGGACCATATAAAGGACAAACCCAGAGCTAGCATCATACACAATGATGAAAAGCTAAAAGATTTTCTTTAAGATCAGGAATAAGACAAGAGTTCCCATTCTTGCCACTTCTGTTTAACATGGTATTGGAAGTCCTAGCCAGAGTAATTAGGCAAGAAAAATCAATAAAAGCCATCCAAATTGGAAAGGAAAAGTAAAATAGTCTTTTTGCAGATGGCATGATTTTAAATATAAAAGAAACTCCAAAGGTACCACCAAAAATACTATGAGAACTACGAAATGAATTCAGTAAGGT